>JAWRVF010000832.1:0-158002 GCA_036785485.1 Physcomitrellopsis africana
ATAATTTAAAATAATAAAAATACTAAAAAAATTCAAAGCAATCTTATAATTACTACCTCCTGACAAATGCATCAAAATATGAGTTAAAAATCCTCCCTATCTACTTTAAAAGAAAAAATAACTAAACAACAAGTTTGAAAGATAGTAGAGACTAATTGTGTGATTATTTTAATGGTTAATTAATTAATCAAGTAATTATAGTTTCAATTCTTTAGATGATGTCTTCCAAGCAATGGTTATTATTTAATTTAATTTAGAATAAGTAATAAAAAATAAAATAAGAAAAAAAAAGAATTAGATAGAAATAACAAAATAAAATAGCTGAATAAAAAAAATTAGATAGAACACAACAGTTAGATGAAAATAATACTATTAGATGAAAATGATACTATTGGATGAAAATAGGTATAATTAAATAAAAATATGTATATCTAGATGATAATACCATTATCAGAAGAAAATAATGCTGTTGGATGAAAATAGGTATAATTAAATGAAAATAGGCACATCTAGATGATAATACTATTATTAGAAGAAAACAATGTTGTTGGATAAAAATTAATATAATTGGATGAGAACAAGCGCAACCAGATGATAACAAGCACAACCAGATGATAACAAGCACATTTGGATAAAATAGGCAATAAACCGATGAATGGCCAGTTTAGAAGGCAGAATGGATGATGTAGTTAGAAAAAGTAATTATCATCGGTTGTGTAGTAGTTAACATCGTCGGAGTAAGTATAAATTAATTGGATATGGAGGAGTCGGGGCCAGACTGTGATAGTGTTGAGCCGGAGTAAGCTTGGTGCTATCACTTGTTGTTTCTTTTGTAGGAGAAGGATAATGGATAGGTTCTAAATATTGTAAGTGCAATTCTGTAATGAAGGAAAAGATTGATTTATAATGAAAGATTGAAGGTGTATTGGTATGCTAAAATACTAGTAGAGAAATATAAGAAGAAAATTGGAAGTGGAGAATTGGAGATGTTTTGTGAAGAATGAATATAAATATGAAAAAATTATAATACATTGAGTATTGAATCGAGGATGACTCACGAGAGGAAGTCAGTAGAGTCTGAATTGTGTGAAGTGATTTACTGGGAGTGATAGTCAATTTTAGAATATTCTTGTGTTTGAAATATGAGATAATTATATGTTGTATTTTTTTTGACATATTGCAGTATTACATATTGTTGTCACAAGTAAGGAGAGGAGAAGAGGCAGTGAATATTTAAATTGGATTACTGCTTTTGATATTTTATTTGTTAATAGAGTTATTATTAGCATATAGAAGACATTGTAACAGAATTGGGATGTTTTAGTGTAATTAGAAGGCGGTTAGTTGTGTGACCCTAGCACTTTAACTCAATGCGGATAGTCTTTTCCTGTGTTCGAATTTCCCTTTATATGTTTATTCTAGGCAGTATTGATAGAGTAAGTGGAACGATAAACCACATTTTTGGTACCGCTGCTAGGGATTGATAATAGTATTGAGTGTTAGGAATTAACTGCAAAACGTGTAATTGGGTACGTCATATGAAGAGGTTACAAAATTAATTTTGGTTGGAAAGTGAAACCAAATGTATAGTTAAATTAGACATAGAAAGCAATGTCAATAATAGATGATAAAAGATTATAGTTAATAAGAATGAAAACATTGCTTTGAAAAAAATATGTCAGTTGAAAAGAAGACAGGAGAGAGCGCAAGCAAGAAAATGTTGCGGGACAAGCAAAAAAAGAAGCTAAAAAAGAAGCATTGATAGAGTTGGATTAAACCATGGTTGTATGCTTGCTGACACATCCAAGCATATTTAGAATATTTTCTTACTAGTGGATACAACTGATTCTAGCAAGATTAGTTTTCAAAATGGCATGTATTGTTTGCCAGTAAGGGCCAATTTAATGTGTTTCAAAATCCGTCGTTTTTATCTCAACTTCAACTAATAAAATTATTTATAAATAATAATAATAAATTACAAAGGCCTCGAAGTCCGAAAAAGATAAATGGAGAAAACAGCGTTTATTTAATAAAAAATTAGTGGAACATTATGCACTTCAATGGTGGCGGTGCATTCGGCGATTATTCAATGGTGATGGTGATCAGCACTACTTATCTAAAGTACCTACTTTGAAATCTAGAATCTCATCTGATCAACTTATCTCAATTCTGTTGTAATATTAGTATAATAAGTAAAATTGAAGATATTTAAATTAAAAATTTGATAGGCAACCTTATTAGACATGTGTGAATAATTTTAATGTATACATTGAACCGTTTTTCTAATAAGGAGGCATTGAAAAATATATTTTTGATTCATTTTTGGCCAATAGGATTTGAAGAATGTCTTAGAGAAAGATTAATGAATAGCAAAATGATACTAGGAGAAGCGATGCAGTCATATTATGGCCGAGTAGCAGATATCTTTTATAAATGGCCAAATAATTAAATGCTAGATTTGTTCGTTATGTCTAAATTGATTAACGGACTACACCTACCAAATTGAAGATGTTTATAAAGGATGCCCAACTTGCCATTGTGATTGTCCCACTTGTCCAAGCTAAGGTATGGGAAGAATGTCATTATGACCAATTCTTAACCATAGGAGCCACGATGATTCCATCTCAAGGAGGGTATCAAATGCCAACTTGGAATGAAATAATGGGCAGTTATCCAAGAATGATTGATTACGGCACAAATCTTAGTGCTAATCCATAGAGGATAGTGAACGTTATTCCATTACATGCTATACCACCAATAACTGCAGTTTTATATTCCCTATACTCTCCATATCAAAAACCAATACCTATAAAAGAGTTATCTAATAAACTAGTATCAAAGGATCCAAATGAGACTTTGTTGTTAACTTTGATAAAGAAGATGGACAAATTGGTTGTTAATCTAGCAAAGGATAAGGAAAAGAGGCATAAACCAACTAATATGTGCTCCAATATTTGGTGCAGTAATTTGTAAGGGACAAGGCCATTTGATAACAGAATGTTCTTCACTACTCCAAATGATTGTGCAATGTACATTTTGTGGGGATAAGCATATAACCATCAATTGTTGGAATTTAAAAAAGCAACAACAATTTGATAATTAGACCATGATTCAATCAACTTCATGAAATATTAATTAAATTTAGATAAAAAATAGGTTTGGCTAGAACGGGAATCGTCCAATTAAACAAAATAGAAATTTCTTTAATTTTCAAAATTCTGAGTATAACCAAGAAGGTGACCCAATTCTCAAATTTTTGTGCAAAATCAATAAGGACACTCTCAATATCCATCTATTTAGAATCCAATTTCAGATCTTATAGTACCAACTAATTGATTGGAATCTTTTACCCATCCGACTTGGAACAAACCTAGTCAGTATATATTAATTGAAACGCCCAATATTCCTGATGGAGGTGGGAGAAGACCACTTTGATGTTATTATTATAAGCAGATAGGATATTATGCTAGTAAATATTCTAATCCAAGAGCCAGTGATGATTATACTCTAGTATGTAAAAATTATAAGCAATTTGGATACACTTACTAGCAGTGCAATGCTCCATTTAATATTAATAACCGAGATCAGCATATCTAGCTACAAATAAGATGGAAGATAATATTCAAGTTCCACAAGATTCTCCAATAAATCGGGTGGAATGTATTTATGTTGTACTTATCTGAGCCCGGCAAAAAAGAAAAGATCCAATTCAAAAATTAGGAGCATCAATTGTAGCGGACCAATTTAATTCATTAGATGGTACTCCATATGAAACACCAATACCGAAGATATTACCAATGTTGGGATCCAATTCGTCTGTGTAACTTGAAGATGTCCCTAATCCTGAGATATTAGTACAACCTAAATCAATATTGATATATGCAAAGTTTCAAGAGCCATCTTATCCATTAAAAGATTCTCTCATAGATAAGAATTTTGACAAAGTCCATTTAGTAGTTATAATTCCTAATTCCATAAGAAAATTATCTCAAGGAGTTAAATTGAAATCCATAAAAAAGAAGAGGGCCTTGGAAATTACTACCAATATGAAATCATATGATATTATAAAAGATTTGGATGAAATTAAACCTTCTATTATAATGAAGCAATTGTTAATAGTCGTGCCAAAATATTGTTCTATATTAAATTCCTCGTTAACACAAGGTAGAATTTATAATAAAAAAATTCATGAGGTTAGTTTGAATCCCGATTTGGAAACATCAACTATTGATATATCAATTGATAGTATTTTCATTCTTGGAGTTCAAGTGGATGGTGGCTCTAGTGTGAACTTAATAAACGCTGATATAATGGAGGAGTTGGATTTAAAATAATTATTACATATGACATTGGTATTGAGAATGGCAGATGATAATAGGCTAAAATCAATGGATATCTTATGCAGTATTGATATTGTAATCATTGGAATCATGTATAAAATTGATTATATTATTTTTTGATTATAAAATTCTATTTTATCATATTTAATTTTATTGGATCAGTTGTGGCTATAATAAGCCAAATCTAGAAACGATTGGGACTAAGGAACGTTAACTATTAGAAAGGATAGCGATAAGATTGTTTTACAAATACACCCAGTTCAATATCATGGGGAGTCTCAAATTTTGGGCTCAGAAGGAATATCTGATAATGAAGGCTAATCTGAGGCAAAATATGACAAAGTTAACAATGCAACGCAAGTTGGTGACAACCTGTCACGGACATATACATAGTTACCTATATGATCAGATAGAACTAGATAAAAGAAGATAAAAGCAGATTAATTCCATAATATCTTTAGAAAAACTTCCTAGAAACTTCATAGACGCTGCTTTGACTTTATAAGTGTCCATAGTAGACTTTTGGATTAGAAACTTGGTCAATAAGTTAGCCACATGTCGCACATGTTGGTAGCTTGAAGACCAAGCTAAATACGTGGCGAACATATAGGAAACTTGCCTTGCAAGTTTGACACGTGTCTTGCAACTTGGACACGTGTCTTGTAAATTGGATACGTGTTGGAGGTCCTATAGAACGTCGCCACTTAGCTCTTAGATAGATAATATAAATAGAGACAAGAGTGAAGCCTTCTTCACTCTTGTCAACTCCTTTCTTGTTTCCAGTCTAGTTCAAGGGTCTCTAGTTTTCTTGTCTTTTGGCATTAGCCATTCGAGTTTCTTTTAATATATATACTTTTTTATATTTATTTCTTTGAGAGAGGTCTCACTTGTTTATTTGACTTCATCCAGTTATTGTCCTTGACAGATTGACAAGAGTACATATACAGTATCAGAGCTTTGTCTTTTCTTGATTAAGAGTAGATTACCCCTTTTTCTTGATAAGACATAAGCATATTAGAAGTTGTGGAGTATCCACTTCTAAACTGATATTGTTTCTAGAATTTTTTTTCTTTTGAGTGTGTATTCCGTATTTCTTAAAGTAAGAGTAGACGTCTTCCTTTCTATTATATTATCATGGCAGAGCTTGCGGAAATGAAGAGTGCAATGGCACAAATGCAAGAGCAAATGAGAGAACTAATGCTTGCAATGCATCAACTCAGTTTACCACCACAAAGAGCATCAAGATTAGTAGGAAGTAAAGATGTAGAGATGGTTGGAGCTACGTCAATATCTACACCAAACCATGCTACTTCACCGATGATGGAGCACCGTTCAAACGTTAGAGAACCAAAAATCAGTTTGCCTGAGAAGTTTGATGGCACAAGATCTAAGTTTCGAGAATTCATCAATCAGGTACAATTAGTGATCGAACTTCAACCTCAGAGTTATCCTACGCAAGGATCTCAAGTTAGGTTTATTGGAACGTTATTTTCGGGTCCTGTCTTATCGTGGTTTTCATCTTTTCTTGAACGACGTGATCCAATATTGGATAATTTGGAGGTATTTTTTGTGGAATTTTGATCGATGTATGGAGAACATGATGCAATTCGTGTTGCAACCAAGAAGATTCGCATCCTACGACAAGAGAATCGATCAGTGTCATTATACGCTTCACAATTTTGACAACTAGCGATCGACATCAAGTGGGACGATGCTGCACTCATCAGTTAATTTTTCTACAGATTACAATATGAGGTAAAAAAATTAATGCTCAATTTATCCGATCCTCAGACATTGAGTTAAGCAATTGATTTTGCTATGAAGTGTGAAAATCGACTTTTTGAGTTTCGATCCGAGAGTCGTACAAGAAAGCCTCAACGTTATTATTCAATGGCAACATCAACATCCTCACAAAACGTACATTCAGAAGTAGAAGACATGCAAATTGATGCGGTACGTTTTAAACCTCTTACTGAACAAGAAAAGATTCGTCGTCGTAAAGAAGGATTATGTTATACACACTTTTGAAAATATAAGCGCCTTGCTTAAACAAGCTCTGGCAGAACAAGCGTCGCAACTCTGAAATGAGAATCACAGTGACATCGAAGGCATTATGTCGGAAAACAGATTTGTCCAGCTACAAATTATTCGTGTTATTAAACTACTATATGAAAAAATTGTACATGTATATTTAATGTACAATTTACTACATAGCTAAATGAGAGCCATATCAGTGGACTTTTATTGATTATAGAATATGATTGGATTGTTAGTTTAGAAAGGATCTGTTAAAAGGATTATTATTAAGGTTTATACAACCTTATTTTCTTTTTAGTAGTGACTTTTGAAGTTAATTTTATATTGATAGTAACTTGTATATATCTTAAGTCACCTATGTTAGACATTGGTGATCCTTAAGATCTTATTTACTTCTTTTATTTGGTGCTTAAAGCACCAAGTATATAAATCTTATAAGAAGAGGGGTTAGAAAAGGGTTTTTAGTGTAAAAAGGGTAGTTTGGCCGTCCATGTGGATGAATAGAGGTGGATGATAGAAATCTCTATTCTAATTGGCCAAAAATCATGCCCAATGGGCTTCAAGGAGGCTGCCCGAGGATTTATTAGGAGTTAGGGTTTGTTTTTCGAAAGGAGTTGAACATCAGAGGCTTGGGTCATCAGGTTTAGGTTTTTGGGTATGGTTAAAGTGCAAATCTTGCATGATTTGGACTTTTAATGAAGAAGTTATAGGCGCTCAAAGTTAGGGTGTTGATTTTGAACCTACTGTCACTCTTTTGGGTATATCTCGCGCATACAGAGAGCAATCAAAGATCGGCGACTGCGATTGAAAAGCGCACTTTCTCGGCTACACTTTTCATGTATATCTTGATAAAATCCAAGCTAGGATCAAGGAGATATTGCGAGTTGAAGTCAGTGCTTGTAAGCTAAAGGCAGTAAGTGACTCTGCTTAACTAGCGGTTACATTTTGAGCTATATCTTAGTCAATTTGATAGATTTTTGGCTCAAAATTTTCAAAAGTATATATGTTTATGTCACAAGACTATGTGCAAAATTTTTGTGGCATTAGGATTTTGGGTTTGTGAGATATAGAGAAAATAGTGCTCGGGTGTCTCTGAGCTAGGGTTTTAAGCACTTGCTAGGGGTTTTGAGATATCGAACGATCGGAAGTATATTTGCAGTTGAATTTTTTTGTGGTAAAGCTTAAAGGTGAATTCTACCTTTCCTGAAAGTTTGAAGAAGACTGAACGGCTGGATCAGAAGATATGATTTTCTAAAATTTGGAAAGAAAAACATCCTTTGCGGGAAAATATATTTTTAAGGGTTTTGTTGCAAATTTGGACTTTTGTGCATACTAAAGGTGTTTTTGGGAGCCAAGACTTTATGGAGGTGTAAAAGGTGGATGTATAGAGCCATGATATGATTTTGATATATAGATGAGTCTTTAAAAGGTTTTTAAGGATTTTTTACATATCATAGAAAAAACTTATGTACAAACCTACTTAAAAATAAGAGGTTTTAATCATACAAAACCTTTTTCTTATATTATCGTGTGTATTTATCCTTCTTATTAAGGAAAAATAACTCATTAGAGTTTAGCCAATAAATATTAAGTAAAATTCTCTACAGTTAGGTACCCGGTGTATTCCTAGATAGAAGTTCACGCCACGCGACACCGTGCAGCTGGAACCCTGTACAATTTCCAGTAAAGGTCTTATTCTCTCCTCAGAACCCTCTCCTTGTTTTATGATAGATGTATATTTAGGATCAAAAAATTACAGAGCCTTTGCCTTATTAGATTCAGGAGCCTCAGCATGTTTTCTAGATGAACAATTTGTTAAGAATCGTAAAATACCTTTAGTACAGAAACCTAAATCCGTACATGTAGAAGTCATAGATGGTCGCCCATTGTCCTCAGGAGATGTCACTCATGAAACCTGTCCTATAAAAATAACAATAGATGGTCATAATAGCTATGTAACCTTTAGCATAATTAAATCTCCATCTAATCCAGTTATTCTAGGTTTGTCATGGCTAGAAAAATATAACCCTCAAATAGATTGGAATTCTCGTAGACTTGACTTTTCCCAAGATATTATTAAACATCCTACCGATCCAATAAAAAGCTACAAGCCTGGTACAGTAAAACTTGTTCTTATAGGTGCAAAAGCTTTTGTACACGCAGCAAAAGAAGGACCAACTTTTGCTATTTACGCAACACCCATTTCTGATAGTGGAAAGGCTTCAAGTGGCATTCCAAGCCAATACCGAGACTATCAAGATTTTTTTGAAAAGAAGAATGCTGATATTCTTCCGGAGCATCGCCCATATGATTGTTCGATTGATCTCAAAGAGGGATCTCAGCCTCCTTTTGGACCAATCTATAATTTATCACAAAATAAGTTGGCTGAACTCAAGGAGTATATTGAAGAGAATCTGGCCAAGAACTTCATACGCCATTCCAAATCTCCTGCAGGAGCTCCAATTCTATTTGTGAAGAAAAAAGATGGATCATTACGAATGTATGTGGATTATCGGGGACTTAACAAGATCACTATCAAGAACAAGTATCCACTACCTTTAATCTCTGGACTTCTTGATCAACTGAATCAAGCTAAGATCTATACAAAAATAGATCTACGAGGAGCATACAACTTGGTTTGCATTAAAGAAGGAGATGAATGGAAAATTGTATTTCGAACAAGGTATGGACATTTCGAATATAATGTTATGCCTTTTGGACTCACAAATGTACCAGTTGCTTTCCAACATCTCATGAACGATGTTTTTCATGAATTCTTAGATGATTTTGTTGTCTGCTACCTAGACGATATTTTAATCTATTCTAAGAATGTAGAAGAGCACGAAACACATGTTCGTCATGTCTTACAAAAACTCAGAGAAACAAGATTGTATGCCAAGATGGAAAAGTGTGTATTTTACACTACTCAAGTTGACTTCTTAGGATATATCATCTCAAATGATGGCCTCATGATGGATCCTAAGAAAGTCCAAACAATCATGGATTGGAAGATTCCAAAAATAATAAGGGATGTACAATGTTTTTTAGGATTTGCCAATTACTATCGAATCTTCATCAAGAACTTCTCTCAAGTTGCAGCCCCACTTACACGTTTGACTTGTAAGGACAAGCTCAAGTGGAGTAAAGAAGCAGAAGCATCATTTGAAGCTTTGAAGATAGCTTTTACTTACGTATCAATCTTGTATCAGCGTTGATTTTTAGAGCGTGCTATGGAAACCGTATGGCATCGGTGACAACAGGCGCGACAACGACCGGCGTCCGCAATGGGGAGCAGATGACTGCGTCTCGCAGCTCGGTCACGGCGCGGGAAATTTTGTGAAGATCAGCTAAAATCCCGCGATAAAAAAACTTACCGCAATTGTGGATTCTTTTCAAGAATGGCATCATTATCTAAAAGGCGCTTTTAGTCCAATCACCATGTATACGGATCACAAGAACCTCAAGTATTTCATGTCAGCACGCGTGTTGAATCGTCGTCAGGCTCGTTGGAGCATGTCTCTATCAAGATTCGAGTTCATTATTACATATCGGCTAGGAAAACAACAAGGTCTGTCCGATGCACTTTCTAAACATTCTTATCTTGCACCAAAAGAAGGAGATGCAGCTTTTGATCAACAAAGAATGACTCTCTTGAAGCCGGAGCAATTTCATCTTCGGGCAATGAAATCAACATTAATTGTTGATTCAACTTTTCTCAAGCAAGTCCAGTTAAGTATGTCCTCAGATCCCCTTATTCATGAAATTAAGAATAATTCTTCTAAGTCTCATGATATTTTGAAGTTTGAGTTCAAGAAAAATCTACTCTATTTCGAAGGGCGCTTATATGTTCGAGAAGGTGAAGCACGATTACGTGTTCTTCAAGCTCGTCATGACTTCCCAGCAGCAGGACAATTTGGGTACAATAAGACTCTAGAGTTGATATCTAGAGATTTTTGGTGGCCTCAAATGTGGAAGGGAGTCAAAGATTTTGTAAAAACATGTGATGTTTGTTCAAGATCAAAAACTCCTCGCCACCGACCCTACGGACTTCTTCAGCCATTACCCATTCCAGAACAACCATGGTCTTCTATGTCTATGGATTTTATCACGGATCTTCCAAATTCAGGTTCTTATGACTCTATATTCGTGATAGTAGATTGTTTCACTAAGATGGCACATTTTATACCATGTAAAAAATCTATTACAGGCAAAGAAACAGCTAAGCTTTTTCTTGACAATATCTACCGCTATCATGGCTTACCTAAGGATATCATATCGGATAGGGGAACTCAGTTTGTATTGAGATTTTGGAGAATGCTTTTCAAGATTTTAAAGGTGGATATAAAACTATCTTCAGCTTTCCATCCTCAAATTGATGGACAAACGGAGCACGTAAATCAAGTCTTGGAACAGTATTTGAGATGTACCATCAACTACCAACAAGATGATTGGACAACTCTTTTACCATTGGCAGAGTTTGCTTATAATAATACGGTACATTCTTCTACACAACAAACACCTTTCTTTGCCAATTATGGTTACCATCCACGACTTGATACTTTTGACTATTCGAAAGTTGACAATCCTGCGGCGGAAGACTTGGTAAATCATTTGTCAGAACTACATACAACAATGAAGGCACAATTAAAGGAAGCTCAAGAACGACAAAAGATAAACGCTAATGTGTATCGAAAGGAACAACCACAACTCAACGTAGGCGACGAGGTATGGCTACTTCATCGCAATATCAAGACTATGCGACCTTGTGACAAGTTGGACTATTGTAAGCTTGGACCTTTTCGTATTTCTGAACAAATTAATCCAGTTGCATATCGATTACACCTACCAGAGTCTATGAAGATCCACATTGTATTCCACGTGTCTCTTCTTGAACCATATAAGATAGTGAACATACCAAGAAGAAGACAAGTGCCACCTCCTCCTATAGAAGTGAACAATAATGGCGAATTTGAAGTGGAAGAAGTCTTAGATTCAAGGCAGCGCTGAAATAGGTTGGAATATCTTGTTCACTGGCACGGATACGATATTAGTGAGTGCACATGGGAACCAGCAAAAAATCTGGCGAATGCAGCGAGGAAGGTGGAGACCTTTCATCAACAACATCCATCAAAACCAAGATGAAGACTTTCCTCATATAAGAAACAAGATGTAGGCAAGATAACATTCAATTTTCTATCCTTCTTTGTAGCTTCTTTGTATTTTGTGACGCTAAGGAGATGGAGAATCAACAGCCAGCGGATTTGACTCAAGAGCCTTCATTTGCTGACCTACCGGATGAATTATTGCGATTGTCACAACCCTCAAGACGACGCAATCGAGATGAAGATCTTCAAGAATGACATGTTCTTCCTCGAATAGATGGCGAGATACAACATGTTTGGTATCACGACCTTGGAAGAGATTCTTGATGTTTGGTGATTTTATTAGAGATAGGAACAACTCCTGACGGTGTTCCAGATGTGACATTTGAAGGAAGTTATGAAGGTCACAACAATGATCAAATAATAGGGTGGTCTT
The DNA here is from genome assembly GCA_036785485.1 of Physcomitrellopsis africana. Lineage (NCBI taxonomy): Eukaryota > Viridiplantae > Streptophyta > Bryopsida > Funariales > Funariaceae > Physcomitrellopsis > Physcomitrellopsis africana. Next base: position 11,916 of record JAWRVF010000832.1, read on the forward strand.
CTCGCCCTGGAATGGGACACTATCGATGGCTGAGAGGACCCATCAATTATCTTCGAAGAGAACAAAGATCAGAATATGTGGCAAATACTATTCGCTGCATCTTAGACTTTCTACACATGTAATCACCGCTCCTCGTGGAACTCGTCCTTTTAAAGGGGGGGTAATGTCATGGACATATACATAGTTACCTATATGATCAGATAGAACTAGATAAAAGAAGGTAAAAGCAGATTAATTCCATAATATCTTTAGAGAAACTTCCTAGAAACTTCATAGACGCTGCTTTGACTTTATAAGTGTCCATAGTAGACTTTTGGATTAGAAACTTGGTCAATAAGTTAGCCACATGTCGCACATGTTGGTAGCTTGAAGACCAAGCTAAATACGTGGCGAACATATAGGAAACTTGCCCTGCAAGTTTGACACATGTCTTGCAACTTGGACACGTGTCTTGTAAATTGGATACGTGTTGGAGGTCCTATAGAACGTCGCCACTTAGCTCTTAGGTAGATAGTATAAATAGAGACAAGAATGAAGCCTTCTTCACTCTTGTCAATTCCTTTCTTGTTTCGAGTCTAGTTCAAGGGTCTCTAGTTTTTCTTGTCTTTTTTGGCATTAGCCATTCCAGTTTCTTTTTAATATATATACTTCTTTATATTTATTTCTTTGAGAGAGGTCTCACTTGTTTATTTGACTTCATTCAATTATTGTCCTTGACATGTCATGAATATAAGATTTACTCCAATAATTATCTAGTTAATAGAAATAGGTAAAATAAGTTGATTTAATAATATCTTATAGAAAAGCTTTCTAGAGGCTTTGTAGATGCAGAATCATCTTTATACATATCTATAGGTGATTGGTAGATTAGAAACTTAATCAATAAGCTAGCCATGTATCGCACATATTGATAGCTTGTAGAACAAACTAAGTACGTGGTGCATATGTAAGAAACTTGTCTTGCAAGTTTGACATGTGTCTTACAAATTAGACATGTGTAAGAGATCCTATAGAATGCCACCACGTAGCTCTTAGATAGATAGTATTTATAGAGACAAGAGTGAAGCTTTCTTTACTCTTGTCAACTTCTTTCTTGTTTCTAGTCTAGTTCAAGACTCTCATGTATTTTCTAATTTTTGACAATAGCCATTCTAATTTCTTCTTGAATATACATATTTTATTATTTCTATCTTATTATTTTTCTTTGACATAATTTTTACTAACTTATGCATCTGTTTTAGTTCGTATCCTTAACAAATTGAGAAAAGTGAAGTTACAATATCAAAGTTTTGTCTCTTTTTTATTAATAATGGATTATCTCTTTCTCTTGATAAGACATAAGCATATTAGAAGTTGTGGATTATCCACTTCTAAATTGATATTATTCTTAGAATTTTTTTTTTTTGTTCTTGAGTATTTTATTTTGTAGTGAAAGTCGACAGTTTTTTCTTTTCTATTATAGTATCATGGCAGAACTTGCTGAAATGAAGAGTGCAGTGGCACAAATTCAAGAGCAAATGAAAGAATTAATGCTTGCAATGCATCAACTTAGTGCACCACCACAAGGAACAACAAGATTACTAGGAAGTGAAGATATAGAGATGATTTGAGCTACTTCAAGTCATACCACTTCACCTACAATTGAATACCATTCAAATATCAAAGAATCAAAAATTAGTTTACCAAAGAAATTTGATGGCACCAAATCTAAGTTTCAAGGATTCATCAATCAAGTATAACTGGTGATTGAACTTCAATTCTAAAGTTATACAATCCAAGGATCACAAGTCAAATTTATTGAAACACTATTGCCAGATTCTGCTTTATCATGGTTTTTGTCTTTTCTTGAATGACGTTGTCATATTGTAATTGCTTATAATATGTAAAATCCACTCAAAATATATAATATATTTATAAATTTAGATATGTGTTAGAATGATTAGTAAAATAAATTAAAGGAGGTTGATATAAGAAAATTTATTTTAGATTTTTACTTAATTTGGTTATAGCTTTTAAATTATATAGAACCTAAATATTTAATATAAAGCCTTGAGATGCAATTGGGATCCAAAGAAGAAGAATTAAACTATTAAGAGGCCTATTTGGAAGGATGAAGACAAAGTGAAGATGAATGAAGACAAGGGGTGAAGTTCTTCATTCCTATTGATCAATGGTCATGCCCAATAGGCTTTGAGGAGGCTGCCTACAACAAGAAGAAGGGTTTTGATAACTTTAAGGAAGCCGTTCAAAAATCAGAGACTAGGATTAGAAAGCTTGTTTTTTGAAATACAACTTTGGTATAAAAATTGAGAAATTTGGAATTTTTACAAGGGAGAAGTAGGCACTTGAAGTTAAGGTATACAAATAGTATCTACTGTCACTCTTTTGAAGATTTGAGGAGTTATATGAAAGCTTTTGGAGATTGAGAAGTGCAGCTAGAGAGATGATTTCAAGTTCTATATTTAATATAGAAAGTTTTTTATATTTGGAATTTTAAAGAAGAAGTTATTGGAGATCAAAGATAGCAGATTGGATTCCAAGGCAATAAGTAGGCCGTTTTGTTGATAGTAATGGATTTTGTCATAACTTTAGTTTTTGGACGAAATTTTGTCTAAATATTTCCAAGATGGTGAATCTTTGTACTGAAAAGCTATACATCAAATTTTCATAGCATTTGGACATTTAGTTTGTGAAACATAAAGAATTTAGTACACAGATGTTTGTAAAAAAGGGTTTGAAGCTACTATTAGGATTTTCATGATATCTAAAGATCAATAAAGAATCGACAATTTAAATTTGTTGTGCTAGTTGTTAAAAGCATATCAGTACTTCATATAAATTTTGAATAAATTTGAATAGTTAGATTAAGAGTTATAGATTATTGAAATTCAAGAAAAATTCTCCCTTCTACTAGTGAATGAAGGTTTAGAGTATTTTGTTATAATTTGAGTGTTTTGTGAAATAAGACTTATATATTGGCTATAATAGCCCTAAAAAAAAGACTTTTATGAAAAAATTTGAGAGTTTTATTATTTTGGATCTTCGTTGAGTACTTAGTAGCAGCTAAAAGCCCAGAGCTTTTTTGAGGTAGATTCTCTCTACCACAACAACGTGATCCAGTATTGGATAATTTGGAGGCATTTCAAATGGAATTTCGACCTATATATAGAAAACATGATGCAATTTGTATTGCAACCAACAAGATCCGTATCTTATGACAAGACAATCAATGAGTGACATCATATGCTTCACAATTTGGACAATTAGCAATTGACACTAAATGAAATGATGTTGCGCTTATTAGCCAATTTTTCTATAGATTACAATATGAGATAAAGAAATTGATGCTCAACTTATTCAATCTTCAAACATTGAGTCAAACAATTGATTTTGTTGTGAAGTGTGACAATCAATTTTTTAAATTTTGATCGGAGAGCCGTACAAGAAAGCCCCAATCCTAATAACTCTTTTATCCTAGCTTGGAATTCATTGAGCCATATATATAAAATATAGCGAAGAAAGTGCTCTCTGCAATCCTAATTGCCAATCCTTGATTGCTCTCTATATGCATGAGTTATATCCAAAAGAGTGACAGTAGCTCCAAATCAACACCTTAACTTTGAGTGCCTATAATTTCTTCATAAAAAGTACAAATCACACAAAATTTGCACCTAAATCAGCTCCAAAAACCTAAACCTTATGACCTTAGCCTTTTATGTTCGAATCTCCTTAAAAAACAAATCCCAACTTCTAATAAATTCTCAAGCAGCCTCCTTGAAGCCCATTAGATATGATTTTTGGCCAATTAGAATAGAGGTTTCTATCATCCACCTCTATTCATCCACATAGATGGCCAAACTATCCTTTTTATATTAAAATCCCTTTTCTAACCCTTCTTCTTATAAGATTTATATACTTTGTGCTTTAAGCACTAAATAAAAGAAATAAACTAAGATTTTAAGGGTCACCAATGTCTAATAAAGGTGACTTAAGATATATATATAAGTTATTGTTAATATAAATCAACCTCAAAATCACTATCACAAAAGAAAATAAGATTATATAAATCTCATTAATAGTCCTATTAAATACATTCCTTCTACACTAGCAACCTAATCACATCCTATAACCAATAAAAGTCCACTGATATGGCTCTTATTTAACTATGTAATAAATTATACATTAAATATACATGTATAATTTTTTCACATTGTAGCCAAACCACAACATGACATCGAGCAATTGGAATCTTATACAACTTCTAGTAAAAGTCCTATCATCTGCTTAGAACCCTCTCCTTGTTTTATAATAGATGTCTATTTGGAACTTAAAAATCACAAAGCCTGTGTCTTACTAGATTCAAGAGCCTCAACGTGTTTTTTAAATAAAAAATTTGTTAAAAATTATAGAATATCCTCAATATAAATAATTGAACTCGTACATGTAGAAATCATAAATGGTCGCCCATTATCTTCTGAAAATGTTACTCATAAAATCCTTCCTATAAATATAACAATAGATGGTCATAATAATTGTGTAATCTTTAATATAATTAAATCTCCCTCTAGTCATTTTAGATTTATCATGGCTAAAAAATTATAATCCTCAAATAGATTGGATTTCTTATAGACTTGATTTTTTTCAAAGTATTAATAAGAGTCTCGTAAATCAAGTAATAAATCATAAGCCTAATATAATAAAATCCATACTTATAGGTACAAAAGCTTTTATGAATAAAGCAAAAGAAAGATCATCTTTTATTATTTATGTTACACCCATTTTTAATGGTGGAAGGCCTTCAAGTGGCATTCCAAGGCAATATCAAGAATATGAAGATGTTTTTGAGAAGAAGAATACAGACATTCTTCTCGAGCATCATCCATATGATTGCTCAATTGATTTCAAAGAGAGAACTCAGCCTCCATTTGGATTGATCTACAATCTATCTCAAAATGAATTGACTAAACTCAAAAAATACATTAAAGAGAACTTGGTTAAGAATTTCATACGCCATTCAAAATTCCCAGCAGGAGCTCCTATCTTATTTGTAAAGAAGAAAGATAGGTTACTATGGATGTATATAGATTATCGAGGACTCAACAAGATTACTATCAAGAATAGATACTCTTTGCCTTTGATATCTAGACTTCTTGATCAACTGAATCAAGCTAAGATCTATACAAAAAAAGATCTAAAAGGAGCATACAATTTAGTGCGTATCAAAGAAGGTGATGAATGAAAGACTGCATTCCGAAAAAAATATGGATATTTTGAATATTATGTCATGCCTTTTAGACTTATAAATACACTAGTTACTTTTCAACATCTTATGAATAACATATTTTATAAATTCCTTGATGATTTTGATGTCTGTTATTTAGATGACATTCTAATCTATTCTAAGAATACACAAAAATATGAACTTTATATTTGTCATATATTATAAAAACTTAGAGATGTAGGATTATATGCCAAGATGGAAAAGTGTATATTTCACACTACTCAAGTTGACTTTTTAAGATACATCATTTCAAATGATGGTCTCAAAATGGATCCGAAGAAAGTCCAAACAATCATGGATTGGAAGATTTCAAAAACAATACGAGATTTGTAATATTTTTTAGGATTTGCCAATTACTATCAAATCTTTATCAAGAACTTTTTACAAGTTGCAGCTCCACTTACATGCTTAACTTATAAGAACAAACTCAAGTAGAACAAAGAAGGAGAAGCATCATTTGAGGCTTTGAAGACAGTTTTTACTTCTGCACCAATGTTGTATCGCATCAATTTTTTCAAGGCATTTTATATGAAAACAGATGTATCAGACTTTGCTTTCAGGGCGGTATTGTTATAAATGGGAACAAATGACAAACTCTACTTAATAGCTTTTTATTCTAGAAAATTTTTAGTAGCAAAAATCAACTACAAAATCGATGATAAATAACTTCTTGCAATTGTGGATTCTTTTCAAGAAAGGCATTACTATCTGGAAGGCGCTTCTAATCCAGTGACCGTTGTCGTACTGTAATTACTTATAATATGTAAAATCCACTCAAAATACATAATATGTTTATAGATTTAAATATGTATTAGAATGATTAATAAAGTAAATTAAAAGAGGTTGTTGTAAGAAAATTTATTTTAGATTTTTATTTAATTTGGTTATGGCTTTTCAATTATATAGAATCTAAATATTTAGTATAAAGCCTTGAGAGGCAATTGGGGTCCAAAGAAGAAGAATTAAACTACTAACAGGCCTATTTGGAAGGATGAAGACAAAGTGAGGATGAATGAAGACAGGGGGTGAAGTTCTTCATTCCTATTGGTCAATGGTCATGCCCAATAGGTTTTGAGGAGGTTGCCCGCAATAAGAATAAGGATTTTGGCGGCTTCAAGAAAGCCATTTGGAAAATCAGAGACTAGGGTTTGAAAGCTTGTTTTTTGGGCTACAATTTTGGTATAAAAATTGAGAGCTTTGGAGTTATTATGAGGGAGACGTAGGCAGTTGAAGTTAAGATGAGCAATTTGTACCTACTGTCACACTTTTGAGGATTAGAGGAGTTGTACGAAAGCTTTTGGAGATCAAGAAGTGCGGTTGGAGAGGAGATTTCAAGATCTACATTTAATGAGGAAGAATTACTACATTTAGAATTTTGAAGAATGAGTTATTGGGAGTCAAAAACAGCAGATCGAATTCCAAGGCAGTAAATAGGCTAATTTGTTCATAGTGATGGGTTTAGCCATATTTTGAGTTTTTGGACGAATTTTTGTCTAAAAATTTCCAAGAAGATGTATCTTTATGCTAAAAAGCTATACATCAAAGTTTCATAATATTTGAACATTGGATTTGTGAGATATGAAGAATTTAGTACATGGGTATTTATAAACAAGGGTTTGAAACTACTGTTAGGATTTTTATGATATCTAAAGATCAATAAACAATCAACAATTGAAACTTGTTGCGCTAGTTGTTAAGAGCACATCAGTACTTTATGTGAAATTTTAGTAGATTTGAAAAATTAGATTAAGAGTTATAGGTTAATGAAATTTGGAAAAAATTCCCCTCCTATGAATGAATGAGGGTTTAGAGTATTTTATTATAGTTTGAGTGTTTTTGTGAAATAAAACTTATGTATAAGATGTAATAGTCCTAAAATAAAGATTTTTATAAAAATTAGAGGGTTTTAATATTTTGGATCTTGGTTGAGTATTTAGTTGTAGCTAGAAGCCCAGCGCTTTGTTGAGGCAAATTCTCTCTACCATGACACCGTACATATGAATCACAAGAATCTTGAGTATTTCATGTCAACACATGTGTTGAATCATCATCAGGCTCGTTGAAATATATCTTTGTCAAGATTCAAGTTTATTATTATCTATCAGCCAAGAAAATAACAAGGTTTGTCTAATGTCCTTTCTAAACATTCTTATCTTGTACCAAAAAAAAGAGATTTGGCTTTTCAAAAAAGAACAACTCTCTTGAAGTTGGAACAATTTCACCTTCAAGCTATGAAATCAACATTGGTTGTTGATTCAACTTTTATCAAGCAAATCCAGTCAAGTATGTCTTCAAACCCTCTTGTCTATGAGATTAAGAATAATTCACATAAGTCTCATGATACTTCTAAGTTTGAGTTCAAGAATAATCTACTCTATTTCAAAGGCCGCCTATATATTTCAAAAGGTACAGTACGACTACATGCTCTAGAAGCTTGTCACAACCTCTCTAAGGTAGGACATTTTAGATATAATAAGACTTTGGAGCTAATCTCAAGAGATTTTTGGTGGCTTCACATTTTGAAGGCTGTTAAAGAGTTTGTACAATCGTGTGACATTTGTTCAAGATCAAAAACTCCTCGTCAACAATCTTATGGACTTCTCCAACCATTACTTATACTAAAACAATCTTGGTCTTTAGTTTATATAGATTTTATCACAGATCTTCCAAAGTCAAGTTCATATGACTCTATATTTGTGATTGTAGATTGTTTTACCAAGATGGCATATTTTATACCATATATAAAATCTATTATGAGTGAAAAATAGCTAAACTCTTCTTTTATAATATCTATCGCTATCATGGATTATCAAAGGATATTATATCAGATAGAGGAATATAATTTGTATCAAGATTTTGGAAGATTCTTTTCAAAATATTGAAGGTGGATATAAAACTATCTTCAGCTTTTTATCCTCAAATTGATCGACAAATGGAATGAGTAAATCAAATTTTGGAGCAATATTTGAGATATACTATCAATTATCATTAAGATGACTAAAAAACTCTTTTATCATTAGCAAAGTTTGCTTATAATAATTTGGTATATTTGTCTATTTAATAAACTCTATTTTTTGTAAATTATGGTTATCATCCACGACTTAATACTTTTGACTTTTCAAAATCTAATAATCTTGCGGTAGAAAATTTGGCAAATTGGTTGTCAGAGCTACATGCAACAATGAAAGTATAATTAAAGAGAGCTCAAGAATGACAAAAAATCAATGCAAATGTCTATCGCAAAAAACAACCTCAATTCTACGTGGGCGATAAGATATGATTGCTTTGTCATAATATTAAGACTATTTGCCCTTGCAACAAGCTAGATTATTGTAGGCTTAGACCTTTTTTGATTTGTGGACAAATCAATCCAATTGCTTATTGATTATGTCTACCAAAATCTATTAAGAACCATCAAGTATTCTATATGTCACTACTTCAGCTATATAGATAGTAGATATACAAAGAAGAAGACAAATGCCATTGCCTCCTATAGAAGTAGGAAATAATGAAGAATTCAAGATAGAAGAGATTTTATATTCAAGGCGGTGTTGTATGGCATGATTTTCTATCTGGAAATACACTAGATACCTGGCTGTAGAGAATCCAACAAGTGATTTGTTCACAATAAAAAAGACAAATAATACAATAATCTTACAAAAGAGAAGTTATGTATATAAACCCTCTTGTATTCAAGTAGGTTTGTACAAAAAGGGTTCAAATTTCCACAAAAATCCTTCAAAACTTTGTTCATCCGTAAGGACTTATTTCTTCCTAATCTTTAGAATTCAATAACTCTTGATTCAACTATTCAATTTCTATAAAATTTACTTCAAAGTGTAGAAAATCTTCTTGAGTTTCACTGCACGAAAGAATTAATTACAAATTCATTTCTGATTGTCTGATATCTCAAAACTCCTAGCAAGTACTTAAAATCCTAGCTCAAAGACACCTCAGTACTATTTTTCTTATATCTCACAAATCCAAAATCCTAATGCTACAAAATTTTTGTATATAGTCTTGTGATATAAACATATACACTCCTGAAAATTTTGAACCAAAAATCTATCAAATTGTCTAAGATATATCTCAAAATATAACCACTAATTAAATAGAGTCACTTACTGCCCTTAGCTTACAAGCACTAACTTCAACTCCCAATATCTCCTTCATTTCACTATGGATTTTATCAAGCTGTATATAAAAAGTATAGCCAAGAAAGTGCTCTCTCCAATCCTAGTCGCTAATCCTTAATTACTCTCTATATGCGTGCGTTATATCCAAAAGAGTGACAATAGATCCAAAATCAACACTTTAACTTTGAGTGCCTATAACCTCTTCATAAAAAGTGCAAATCACACAAAGTTTGTACCTAAACCTCTATTCATCCACATGGATGGCCAAACTACCCTTTTTATACTAAAAACCCTTTTCTAACCCTTCTTCTTATAAGATTTACATACTTTGTGCTTTAAGCACCAAATAAAAGAAGTAAACTAAGATTTTAAGGGTCACCAATGTTTAACAAAGGTGACTTAAGATATATATAAGTTATTGTCAATATAAATCAATCTCAAAATCACTACCAAAAAAAGAAATAAGGTTGTATAAATCTTAATAATAATCCTTTTAATACATCCCTTCTAAACTAGTAATCTAATCACATCCTATAACCAATAAAATCTATTATTATAGCTTTCACTTAACTATATAATGAATTATATATTAAATATACATGTATAATTTTTTCACATGGTAGCCAAACCACAACACAACAGTGGTACCAAAATCCACTGGAATATCTTATACATTGGCACGGTGTTGTAATACGTGCAATTTTGCTTGAGAATGCTCCAGGCACTTGGCTGTGGAAGATAAAAAGGAAATACACAACAATAAGATCCTAGTAACTCTAATAGAATCCTAAACAACTTCTATTAAATCTTAACAATACTAATCAAACTTTGATCCAATCTTTAAGCAATTACAAAAAAAGAGTAAATGAATCATACATTAATCATAATAGAAAATAACATATAAAATGCTAAATTTAAAAAATGCTAAAAATAAAATCTTAAAATCCTAAATCATATCTTATTCAAACCCTAGGTCAAATCCTAGTCAAAACCTAAATCAAACCCTAAGTCAAACCCTGGCCAAATCTTAGTCAAATCCTAGTCAAAGTCTAAATCAAACCCTGTTCAAACCCTGAGTCAAATCCTAGTCAAATCCTAGTCCAATTCTAAGTCAAATCCTAAGTCAATCTTTGGTCAAAACCTAAGTCAAATCCTAAGTCAAATCCTAAGTCAAACCTTAATCAAACCCTAGTCAAATCCTAAGTCAAATCCTAAGTCAATTCCTAATCAAAATCTAAATCAAATCCTAAGTCAAATTCTAAGTCAAACCCTAGCCAAACCCTAGTCAAATCCTAAGTCAAATCCTAAACCCTAAATCCTAAACCAAACCCAAATCAAATCTTAAACCAAATTCTAACCAATTCAAATCAACCCTAGGAAAAATTAGAACCTCAATATCTGCTGATTAGACCATTGATCTTACTTAAAACTTTGTATACCTTTCAACCTCTTAGTCAACAATAAGCACAACAAATTTGAAGGAAATCGAACTTATCAAATAGAAGAAAAACCCCAAAAACTTCTCGGGTGTTGGTCGGCCTCCTTCTCCAACCTTGATGCTGATCTTCTAGTACTGATTTCTCCTCTTTTCACCATTTAATCAATCTCAAATCACTCATGTGTATAGTAAAACAAGTCTATTATCCACACAAATAAAAATTACTCCAATCTAATTGGCAAATTGCTTAAGATCTCAAAAATCCTAACTGACCTTCAAAACTTAATTTCTGAGACCTTAATCCACTTAAATCTCAATTACATACAACTAAACTATTAGATTTAGCTCAAATTCACATCACACATTAACAACAACAATACCCAAAAATCTACAAATTTCTAGCTATAGATCTGCTACAAAACTTTTGAAATTGCCTAAAACATCAACCCTATTTTATTTCACAAAATTTCAAGTTGCCGAAAACAACCCTGACTTTGCAAAGCTATTACAAAGTCATTTTTTCTCCAAATCACTCAAAACCAACTCCTATACAAAATCCTTCAAGTCTAATCTCTAACCCTAATCTTCGATCTGCAAAAACCCCCCCAGATGCGGTTTTGTGCCTCGGGGTCTAATTTCAATCCCAGCTCATAATTGGTCCTTTCCGAGTATCTATTTCAAGATTTTTGTGATAAGTTTTTCTGAAACCTCTTCTTAATTCTTTGAAAGAAGTTATGAAAGCCTCAACAATGATCAAATAACAAGATGGTCCTCTTATCCTAGTATGGAACACTATTGATGGCTGAAAGGACCTATCAACTACCTTCAAAGGGAACAAAGATCAGAGTATGTAGCAAGCACAATTCAACGTATGCTGGACTTCCTCAACATATAATCACCGCTCTTTGTGGAACTCGTCCCTAGAAGGGGGGATAATATTACAGACACAAGATTTATTTCAATAGTTATCTAATTAATAGAAATAGATAAAATAAATTAATTTGATAATATCTTATAGAGAAGCTTTCTAGAAGCTTCATAGATGCAGAATCACCTTTATACATGTCTTTAGGTAATTGATAGGTTAAAAACTTGGTCAACAAGCTAGCCACGTATCGCTCATATTGATAGCTTGTAGAACAAGCTCAGTATGTGGTGCACATGTAAGAAACTTATCTTGCAAGTTTGACATATATCTAACAAATTAAACACATGTATGAGGTCCTATAGAATGCCACCACATAGCTCTTAGATAGATAGTATTTATAGAGACAAGGATGAAGTCTTCTTTATTCTTGTCAACTCTTTTCTACTTCTAGTCTAGTTCAAGACTTTCATGTATTTTCTAATCTTTGACAATAGCCATTCTAGTTTCTTCTTGAATATACATACTTCTTTATTTCTATCTTATTATTTTTCTTTGATATAATTTTTACTAACTTATGCATATGTTTTAGTTTGTATCCTTGACACATGATCATAGATGCTAATTACAAATGTATTCTTGTTACAAATGTGATATGACTAGACATCTAGTGCATACATGCCAAACTTCTAAATATTTTGTCAAGATGTTCTAAAATAATAAAAAATTCCAAGCTGCCACCCGTGAAATTCATACTATAAATGCATCTATAGATCCATTTAGAAATGATGATTTGGAGGCTTATTTGATTGCAAAAATTTATATTGATGAATCTCATAATGCACTCATAGATTTTGTAATAATGCATACTATCCTACAAAATAATATTCAACTTGATTTTTTGCTACCAATAAATTTTTAACTTGGCAAACTAAAAATTTGATAACCATGGTTGAATCAAATGTATTTTAATTCTAAAAAGGACCAATAATAATAATATTATCTAAGGGCTCTATCATTAAATATAAACATGTAATATTTACTCCTTTTATACTTTGAAATCTTATCAACTACCAAGATGTATATACCAATTGTTTTTATCTCTCAATCGCCATTCTAGATAAGCGAGAGACTTTGGTTCTTGTGAAAAATAATAAAATTATTGAAAAAACCTTTATTGCAATAAATGGCTTATATTAGATTGTGATCTAGCCTCCAACTATATCTTCTTTTGTATTGTCTACTAACAAGAGTCGTGTTTCTCTTTAACATGGATAATTGGAATATCTAGGATCTATATTATTTAAGAAGATAATTTTATATTTAATTAGACACAATTTAAGATTTATAAATATAAATTCTATAGAATTATGTCAAGCATGTGTATAAGACAAAATGATTGCTAAGCCCTCATTTTAGAAATTCTTGTGAGAATGACTATCAGTGCTTGAATGGCTATATAGAAATATTTGTGATCCTATTAATCCAATCTGTAGTCCATTCCACTATTTTTTAATCTTTGTTGATATATTAGGCAAATAATCATATATTTTATTATTATTAATATAAAACAAGGTATTTTCTAATCTTCTTTCTATGCTTATTTGTTTTCAAGTGCATTTCCCTAATTATCCTATCAAAATATTGCACATAGACAATGTTAAGGAATTTGGATCAAAATCCTTTGAAGATTATTGTATTACAATAGGGATTGAGTTGACATACTATATTCTATATGAATATGCACAAAATGGATTTGTAGAGTTATTTATCATAGCGAATTCAACTCATTATTTGATTACTTTTTCTTTATGCAAATTTGCCTATATTTATGTTAGCCATGCAATTTTATATGTTGCAGCATTAATCCGCCTTCATCCTTCTTCACTTGAGATTGTTTCACCATAGAAGCTGCTTTCAAGTCATATTCTCAATATCTCTCACCTATAGATGTTTGGTTGCTATATATGGATTTTAATATTAGAATTCCAATAGCGTAATATTAAAGTTCATTGATAAGAAGGTATATATGTTGGATTTGACTCACCAAATATTATTCATTTTGTCAATCCATCAATTAATATATTATTGCATGCATGTTTTAATAATTGTTGTTTTGAAGAGGATATTTTTTTATTTTTTTGAGGAAGAGTTGTTGATCAATAAATTATTACAATAATTCTATTTAAAGTACCAAAAATATTCATAATGAATTCTAATCCTATAATATCTCTTGTTAAAAGTGAGATTGCCAAGATTTTGTATTTGAAGTGGATCGTAGACTAGGACCTGATGGCTTTAATGATGTGCCATAAATTATCAAAGTTCCTATCAATGAGGTTCAAAGTGTATATGCTCATATTGTAGTGCCTCATGTTGCCACATCAATAATGAAAAGGACTTGTAGGCCACATAAAACACCACATAAAAAAGAACCATGACAATTATTGACCTTGTTGAAAATAATATTATTTTTATAAAAACCACTATCAATCTTACCGGGCCATCAATTATTGATGTTCCATCAATGAAAACTTTTTTTCTATTCTTGCAAGAGAAATCCTTAAAATTGAAAGGAATAAGACCAAGTTGAATATAGAATCATCTATTCTATACTACAATACAAATGATATTTGGAACAAACAATCTACTACGGTAGATGAAAATTTTGCCTTCATAATTGCAAAAGCTCTTTCTTATGAGGAAAAAGATCCAAAACCTAAAACCATTAAAAAAGCAATGTGTTACCTTGATTAATTAAGTTAGAAAGTTGTCATTAAAGAGGAGTATACTTCTTTGTGCAAGAAAAAAGTTTTTGGTCTAATTGTGGATACTCTTACTTCTTGCCCTTTAGGATATAAGATGGTATTGGTATACAAGCATGATACTCAAGGTTGCATAATCCGCTACAAAGCTTGTTTTATTGCATAAGGCTTTTTTCAATAGTTTAGAATTGATTATGAATCCACATACTTTTTAATTATAGAATTCAATCACTTTCTAATATATTATTGGAATGGCAATACATATTGATCTTAAAATACATTTCATAGATGTAATAACTGCTTATCTGTATGATTTTCTTGATGCAGATATTTACATATAGATACCACTTGGAATAGATGCAAGAAACTTGCATAGCTTTGTTTTAAGATAATATTATGGTGTCAAATTATAAAGGGCCTTAAATAATCTAAAACAATCTAGATGCATATAGTATTAGTGCTTACACAACTACTTGATTGCAAATAAATTTATAAGTAATCCACTGATTCCTTCTCTTTTTATGAAATGAGATAAAAGTGGATTTGTCATCATTGCAGTATATGTTAATGATCTTAATCTTATGGACACTATATTTGTATGTATTGTAGCTACTAACCTCCTTATTCGTAAATTTGAAATAAAAATATTAAAAAAAATAACTTTTTGTATTGGTCTTTATATTGTACATTTAAAAGATGGTAGCTTTTTTTTTTTAATCAATTAACCTATATTAGATAAATTTTGCAAAGATTCAATATGATTAATGTCCATCCACTTTCAACACCAATGGTTGGTTATGGTTGTAATAGAGATGATCTCTACTACCCTTCTAAGAAAAAGAGGAACCACTTGGTAAACAATATCTATACCTCGCAGCAATTAGAATACTTTTATACTTTGCTATATCTACAAGACTAGACATTATATTTGCAATTAGTGTTCTTGCAAGATACAATGCACATCCAATACTGTGACATTAGAATGGCATTAAATACCTCTTATATTACTTGAAAGGCATTGAGCACTTGGAATTATATTATTTAAGATATGTAAATCTCAAATTAATTAGATATATTAATATTAGCTATAATCTAAACTTGTAATAGCTAAATATCAATCGGGATATATTTTCTTATGGTATAGAGTTGCAATCTCTTAGAAGTTAGTGAAACAAACTATAATTCCAATATCATCCAACCATGCCAAAATTATTAGCTTATATAAAGCATCTCCGAAATGCATTTGATTGTAATCAATTAACAAGCTCATTTGAACAACTTGCAGGCTTACATGAAAACAATAGCACTTATGTTACATAGATACAAGTTGGCTTCATCAAAGGCAATAGGACAAAGCATACAGATCCAAAATATTTTAATTATAGCTATGACTTGGTGACCAAATGAATGCTTAAAATCAAGAAAACAACATTTGCAAATAACCTTACTAAGGCTCTTCTATTATACATCCATTGTTGTCTTATCTATGGCATTGGTATGCAACAAATTGCTTTTCTTGAGGAAGAGAGTTAATGAGTGTATTAAAAAAGAGACTGCTTAGAATAATTAACTAAATATTTCTCATCTATTTGATAGATTTTTTACTCGTTGGATTTTTACCATGAGTATGGATGAGGATGTTTTTATTCTTTTTTCTTTATCTCTAATTTTGTCCTTGATTACAATCAAATTTTAATAAGGTAGCAGCTATAGATCTTGTGAGATTATAGAAAAGTATAGATCATAATTTTATACAAATTTTATATTATATTGAGCAAGGAGGAGTATTGAAAGTATTTGATACAACTGCACTCTCTATACCATTCATTGTAGTAAACAGTGAATACTATAATTACAGTGTTGGAATTTAGTTGAGAGTTACTATTTATCTTCTCTCCTTCTCTATATATGTAATATGCAACCACTTCAATACAAATAGACTTGAAGCTTTCTCAACTCTTTCTCAACATCTCTTTCAATTCTTTCTCAGCAAATTTATTATGTGATGGAATTTGAATTTGTCTTATTATACTTTTTATTTATATATATTTATATATATTTATATATATTTATATTTATATATATATATATATTATATATATATATATATAATACATTTTAAGTTCTATGAATGTTATAATTGGTTTGATAGGATATATAGTGAGCTTGTATCTAAGAATGTTCAATTCATATATTTTTATTTATTAGATTTTTTTAATCCAAATTTTCATGCTCAAGTTGTATTATATAATTTATATTATCCAAGTTGTAATAGTTGATTTCTACAACTATGCATATAATGGATTTTATTTAGTAAAAAATTTATATCATATGTATTTAGTTTTTGGTAGCAAGTATTGTGATTTTGGAATGTTATTGTTGCAATTCATGATTACTTTGTTCATATTTTCCATCTCTTACATTATTTTTTTTATTTATTTTTTGTTTGTTTGTTTGTTGTGTTGGTCCCATTCCTACTATTCAAAGCCTTATTGCTTGCATTGATTTTGTTGTTGGTTTTTATATTATTTATTTTTAATTAAATATCTATTCTTATCTTATAAATATAAAATATTAACTTTTATTTAAATATAAAATATTCCATGTTGTACTTGATTTATTAATTATTTGTACTATATAAATTTTTATAATTTAAGTTTAAATAATATTTTATGAACTTTTGTTAGAAATATTCATGTATATTATGTAATATTTTAACTTTGAGATATCAATGTCAATTTTGACATTATCTCAAAAATTTTCTACTTGTAAAATGAATAATAGACATTTGATATATAACATGTATCTCTTTTGTATTGTTGGCATTCCTTGAGCAGTGAGCAACATGAATCACCTTAAACATCATAAACATTGCAGAAAAACTCATGAGAGGTACAATGCTACAACTACTGCCTGTAACTTCAAAACGTGAAGAAAGGTCAGCCTATCTTAGAAGCATACAATCAAGAACTTTTTGACAAGATAATATGAAAAAATTAAATAAATAAATAAATAGCGTATAAAACAAAGTTGTAAAAAATCGTTGTTTACAACAAAGTTGTACCGAATAATTGCAATTTAAAATATGCAGTGCGAAAAAGCCCAGCTCATGTCATGAAGTTGGATTCAGTAGGTATTTTTGTGATCCAACGCACGTAGTGCATGATTGACATTTAAAAAATGAATATGAACCTTGTATACTGACTGGCATTTATGCATACCACATGACATTAAAACCTCATGCAAGTCGTGGAATATCATAGGAATATCAAGAGGAGCACATTGTGAGGTTTTATCTCGGTACAGCACAGTTGGAAAAATTCTTCTACTGTAAATAGGAGTGATTGTGTCATTGCTACAATGTAAGCAATGTGCTTAGCACCTTCAAATAAAATAATTCCTAGGTAGCTAGGTCCTACTTATTGAAATCTATTCAGCTAATATATGCTATTGCTGTGTTTTTAGTACAAGAAAACCAACTCAAGATCCTGTTGCCGACAAAACAAAGATACACCTCAGTTGAGATAAGGGAAAGGAGAAAGGATTGATTAGTATCTCTATTTTATTATATGGCTTCACACATTAATAAAATTAGGCAACTACATAGTTCTACCAAAAATAGTATTTTTTAAATTTAACTAAAGAATTCAACTTGTTCAAATTACTCACCCTGTATTGTGAGCGGCAATAAGACTTGCAGTTCATGCTCGGCCACACAACAGGATGTATAACCTACCGATTGTTGATCCTTCCGCCCCCTTCCCTCCACTCCTCCCAGATTTCCCACCAACTGAAATCTTTTTACTTGTCTATGAAACATTCTTTTTCATGAGCCTCCTTTCTCGAACGCACCATCTGCTCGCTTCTGCCCAATAGTCTTCTTCTGAGAAACTTCTCGGTCTCTTCTACATTGAGGATTCTTGCTGCATTGCAAACACACAAAAAAATTAATTTTAAAAAACATGAAAACTCCCATAAGGCCTTAGCTAATAGTACCAAGCGCTATAAACATCTAAATACACTTAGAACTGTTCTTCTCCATGACAAATTCCTCGTTGAGAAAAGACCAAAACAGCGACATTCTCGGTAAATGAAATCATCTGAAATTCAGTGAAACAAACACCTTATGCTCGAGCTAATGATTTGATATTTCACCTTATTCACATCATGGCCACTGAAGTCTTTTTCCACCAATACTTTCTTTATCACACTAGTAATTAGCTCCTTTGCTTTGCCTTCTCCATCAACCACTGGCAAAAACTGCACGCATAAAATCAATCATAAACTTATCGCACACTCGTGTGGACCATACAAATACGAACCACTACAACTGTTAGGAGTTGGTAGTGACATGAAATTTATACTCCTATCAAAGAACAATTACAAAATTGTAATGTCTTGATCACCAAACCTTAAATGAAAATGGTGGCCCTTTGAGGTATATAGTAACTTGCGGTGCTTGCCCAATTTACTTGCAAGCTTCCTCCCCCGGAACTTCTTATAAAAATTGTCTATGCTAGCGGTAGCTGTGCTCGCAAGCTCAGCAGCGATCCCAAGATCGCTCTTCGTAATATTTTTGGGCAGGTTGATCACTACCTATTACAGCTAACGAAGTAGCCCGCTAACTATAGCGCACTGCAATATAGAAAGGAATTCATGCCTTATAATACAATAGACCACTAAACAAAATTACATTAAAAAGTAAAGATAGAAGATTAATTCACACAATGAGAAGTAGCTGCCCAAATCGATAACACTTTGTTAGTATTAATCTTATGAAACGTAGTAAAACAGTTATGATACGTTAAATAACGCCATCCACTTCAATGGAAGTCCCGCAACAAATGCTGCATTAAATATTTTCAATACAGACCCCAACCAAGACTACATGATATGAATGAGAGAAAATAAACTCCTGGAAAGTGCACCCTTGTCTCCGTGATTGCAGCCCTCTTCAAGTTTTCCGATAGATTTTTCCCCTGCTTAGCAACTTCCTTTCTTACTTTCACGTGATTTCAAGAACGGATCTTCCCCAGGCTCTGCAGAGAGTGAAGCCACAAATCCAGTATACTTCGTATTTTGGTAACCATACAATCATGCAGGAAACGGCGATCACTACCGTCCGGCATGTTCTATCTCATTGAAAGCAAAAATCAAGTCGTTCTGCCAATAATAATGAAGTCGGCACAAACAAGGTACATCACATTTAATTGAAAGTCTCAGCATTGTGTGCATTCACAAAAATACTTCATACCCCTCATGTAAAGCCTCTGATAGCTACGGATAACTTCAAGCAAGTGCACTTCCAACACGAACCAGCATCACGAAACAGAAAGTGATGAGATTGGGTATCGTCTCCTGCTTTAGCTTCAACAACAGGAACATTGTCGTTGTTGACACGTTTGCATTCATGTTTTCGCCGCCAATCTTCTTTACCCTCATCAAACTCTCTAGCCTACTCCTCCTCGTTTTGATACCTAAGCATGACTATCCCCCAACTGCTGATCAGATCAAATACATCACGAGCCACGCTGGTCTAATTCCGATTCGAACTCCGGGAAGACCCAGAAACGATGTTTCGTGCAAGGAACAAAACAGACAATACAGGGAGGATTCCACTGCACGTTATTCTCGAACGCAAGAAAAACTCCGGCTCCCTAGTAATACTGCAACGGAAGCTCTCTTTTAGTTTGCGCAAAAGGTTTCCCAGTTAGTCATGGGTCTCGGAGACTGGATGGGAGCTGGTTCAAGTGCTCCCGTCCATTCTCCACGCACTTGACAAAGCACCAACAGCACAACAGAATCCCACGAAAACGCCAGCAACGACGCGCGACGCTCACGCAGCGAGGCCGTGGCATTGGAATTCACGCCCGGATTGTGTTGATTCCAAGACTTGCAGATTGATTCCAAGTCTTGGAATCAACATTGCAACGTCTGGTTCTTGTTGCTCTCTTTTTCTCTTGAAGATTGATTCCATTTCCTTTTTTCAAGACAAAATATGCTCACAAAAAAATACACATTCAAATGCTAAAAATATTGCAGGTTAGCAGCAACTAGTTTTTCTACCTCATGCCATTTACCAAGTTGTAGCTGTATACCAAATCAATATCAAACACAAGGCAAGTAGGCAAGCAAAAAAATAAAATGGAAATGAAATAACGTAAAGTGCATCCAAACTTACTACTCAGCCATCACACAATTTTTACAAACTCACTTCTTAACAAATAAAACTCTTTTAGAAAGTTTTAGTTGGAATTTTCACTGTGTGCAAGTGGCTCTTTTGCCAAGTGACTAAGGAACGGATCATCATAAATTCTAACACAGCATACAAGCTGAAGAAGAGCCTGATTGCACAATCAAAACCATGTTTAAACCTTTAAATGACAAGGTTCTTCCGTCCTGACGATAAAGCTCGGCTAAAAATGATCTACTTTACATAACTACGAATTACAGAAAAAAATTGTGTAGTGTTGAAGCATGTGAGAAAAGAAAACTCTCAAACTCACATGCAATCCTTCATTGCAGAGGGTGGTTTCGCTACATACTTGCAGCTTCATCGCTGTACCCTGCTGCTCGTCCAGTTCGTCCTTCCACAACTTCATAACTGGCAGCAATAGCTGAATCAGTGGTTGAGGTATCCTTTGCGGCTGGAGAATCATGCACCTCCAATCCTTGATAGCTGCGCAGAGCCAAATACTCTGAGCTCGACGTTGCTCCAGTGCTTCTACGCCCAGAACTAGCCACAGCCAAAGAAGACGTTGGAGGACGCAATTGTAGGGCACGTCCAGAAACTTCTGATAGAACTATTTCTCTGTTTTCATCACCATCATCTGCACATACATAAAAGTGTTGTCAACCTTTACAGTTTGAATGTCCAATACCCTACATCTTCAAGACAAAGCCGTCACATGAGATGTCTACTTCAGTCATAATACTACACAGTTTTCTTTCTTTTTTTTAAAAAAAAAGCAAACCCTCGAATGGCATATGGTTGTGATTGGTACACTCTACCATTATATAACAAAACTAAGCTTTTTAAAGCAGGACCGAATGTACAAAGTCACGATCGACGAACCGGAAGGTAAAGTGCGAGCTTCAGCTTCATTGTACAATGGTTCTTCCCCAGGTTTCGGTAGCGACCCCAATTCCAGACTGAAGGCCCCAGTCCACTCTTTCCCTTCAACAAACGCCAATTCTGCTTCGAAGGGGGTGATTAGAGGAGCGAGATATTCTTTACTGTCCAGAAGTACTGTTTGGGCACATGCCACAAGTACAAATACATCACACTCGGGAAAATTTGCAAGTTTCGCTGGATTGGGCCTGCCCATAAGCATCGTGTATGATTTTTTACCTGCAAAATATATATATATATATATATATATCACTCATTCAGAACAGAACCCCAAATTCTAAACAAAGTCCAGCAGCAATCAATTTGACCTCCTAAAATTATGAACATTTTAGGGTTTAGGATTTAGGGTTTAATCAGGGGCCTTTCACGAAACAAGTACATAATTCACGAATCGCTTGATTAGCTCGTATTGGAACACAAAAAGTACACGTGATACACAACGAATGACTGCCCAATTCACATATAAACAATCTACAGATGACGAATGTGGCCGACCTGCTGCTGCAACTATCTCTCGTACACGCTGAATTGACTCGTTGTATCCGGCAACACCCAAAGTGCCGACTATAATCCCAACGATGCTCGCTTCTTTTGCACGTTCAACAAGAGCAAACCTTCGCATTAGATCTCTGCACTTGCTCGGTAAATCTTTCACCGAAACATCATTGTCTGCATTATACCTGACGAAAACGAACATGCACGAATTAGACTCGCCCTAAACCCTTCATCTCAAATTAGGGTATAGTTCAAATATCGAGATGCCATTCACAACTGAAGTACCTCATTCTGAAGTTCTATGAAGTACCTCATTATATTATTCTTGTTATAAGTTAGTAATAAATTCGTGAGTGCTGCCCCTTCATCCCCGATCCAAAGAATCGCAACATTCTCCATCGTCGTACCCTTCGGTAAATACCATTTCAGACCTCCTATACTCTCAGCTAATTGTGCGGTCTCCACCCTGTCTTGCTTCAAGTCCTGCTCTGAAGCAACTCGTGGGCTTTTTACACAAGCAGCATTGGAATTCGAATGTGTCGAGCATGCGGAGGACACTTGACCACCATCACACACTCGTGGAGTACAAGCACCTTGCGAACAACCACTGGATCCATCAAGTACAGAACACGAATTCAAATTTCGAATTGGCTCCATCTCATGTCTCGGGATCTCCGCAAACACAACTGTCCGGGCGCCGACACCAACATCTCTACCGGTATCTACCTCTCTTCTAATGTCCTCAACTGCGTGTGCATATTGCAATCCAAACAAGACCACGAGTGGCTGAACCTGGTTAGAATCAAAATTCAAAATCGCTTGGCTACAACGATGTGCATCGATCCGCCCACGGCCGAAGACAAAGAATACGGGAAGGCGAGATGTTTGACTTAGACATGTATGGCCGTAGTGAATGATGCACTGCGCGTCCACATGAGCAGCGGCTACCTCGTCAACACAGCAGCTACCGTATGTGGTATCCGCCATAACAAACAACTTCACGCCATGAGAACTGTTTCTTTCGCTCAAAGCAGAGCGAAGCAACGACGTGACCTCAACACTGGCGTGCAGAAGCTCGTCAGGGAATTGCAAGGCAACACGAGTAAACCCACGATCCAGAATGTACTCCGCTGTCGCCACAATCTCATACTGCTCCATGAAATCCATTCCTAAACCCTAAACCTAGAAACCCATTCCCCACAAAATCAATATATATATATATTCATAAACCCACCTCAGGAAACAAGCCCAAAACCTCAAAACCACCTCCTAAACTACAGAACCTCGAGTGCAGCTGCAGCTTGATTACTGACTACAAGAGCTCTGTGAGCACTTTGCTTTTGTTCACGATCCTGGGTTCTGCACATCCATAAATCCTAAACCCTAAACATGTTATAAACTACTGAGCATCATGTGGGCAGCTGCTCATGAACACAGCTGATCAGGAGCTGGTTTGCACTATTTAAAAGCCATCGAAATGGATGAATGTTCCAATCTATCTGGATGGTTTCTGAAAGTCCATCACCACTATGAGGGATAGATGTTTGTGTTTGATAATATGTCCACCAAAAAAAACTATAAAAATATACACCAATTATTTGTTTGCAACAACAACGTGTCTGTGTGCTAGTTTTCATTATATATTTAGGAAAATTTTATCAACATGGTTTACTAGTTTTAGGTGATTTTGAATCATGTCTTCACAAGTTGTTTTCAAATTGAAGCAAACAACTTTAATAGGGTTTGTGGCTTGTGAATGAAACAAGGTTTTTCAGGAATTTTGTAAATAATGTAGGAATTAGGGTTTTATTTTCTTTTACTGAAGAAACATTTTGATTTTTCATTTAATGTTGTCTTAGAATGATAATAATCGAAATTTTTTGTAAATGATTCTTTGTTTGACTGAATATCAATAACATTGAAAGTGGAACAATTAACCATAAAACTATGGAAATATCTTCATGGTATAGCAATGAAGAATATTGCTGTTAATTTGCAATAACATTTTACAACAATAAATAAATAAATTCATAAAATATAAAATATAATATAAATTTAATAATATAACATATAAATTGATATACAATTTAAATTTATAAATGAGAAATGGTGAGTTTCAATTAAAAAAACCATGTGAAAAAATGTATATATATTTTATATATATACTCCTAAAAACTATGAAAATTATACAATTTTTTTTTAAGAGATTTGTTGTCTAAAAATTACAATAATATAAAATATAATTTTATAAAGGTTTCATTTGTAATCTTCATGAAGAGTTTTCAAGAAGTTTTAATTTACCATAGAATACATCTACTTTTTTAAACTAAAAAAAACCAAAAATGAGATAATTTTATTGTTTTATAATATTACAAATATTTTCGAAAAATTACTCAATATCAATAAATTTTTAAAAGAGTCAATAATAAAATAAAATAAGTTGTTATAGATTTAGAAATATAAAATAAAAAAATAAATAATCCATTGAATATTAGATTGAAACTAAAAGCATGTTAAATTTCTATAAAGCATACACATTCTTATAATTTTTGTTAGATTTTTTCATTCTCCAACTAAAAACTAACAAAAACCAAATAGAATTAATTAATTTAAAATAATTAATATTGAAAGTTTTATAGCAAATAAAAAATACATACCACTTTTATAAATATAATAAAAGAATAAAATATCTCAAAATAAGAATATTTGGATTGAAAATATAAATATATATATGTTAATAATAATGATATTTGGTTTAATTTGTGATAATTATAATTTTTTTAGAATCAATATTTTTTTATTATAATTTTTGATACACAAAGCTTTACATTTGAATACATTTGGTAATGTTTGGCTTCAAAACAACAAATGCCAAGTTGTAATAACATTTTACATATAGCATACCCAACAAATACGCTAAAATTGATTTTTAAGATTTAATAGGGAATAATTTAACAAATATTGTCTTTCTAGCACCACTACTACATATGCCACTAAAAGTTAAATTCATCAAATAATTATTAGTACTACATGATGTTCCACTCCTACACTCCCACATTATATTCTTGCACTTCACTTTTGCACAACAATATTCTACTTTCAATCCAATCAACGTCATTGGGCTATACAAAACCACCGCAAAAACAAGCTATATTTTGAGTGCCAAGGGGAAGGATTAAAGTTGGGTTAACCATTGATTTGATGCCTGGAAAATGAAGAATTGTTGCGGTACCAGTGTTTCAACATGATGCATCAAGCAAATTACAGTTTTGTCGTGCACACCCAGAAAGTAATGTATCAGAAGCTTGAAACTTGGTATCTCACAGCTGCAAAGTTTTATGAATCCCACCAGACAGTTGAACGCAATCACATTCCAACCAACCTTCCAAAAACAGAGCATGTTAACCCCTCAACTAATGAAAATCACACGTTCACAAGAACAGACAATAAACTTACCCACAGGCATCTCAGATACAACCATCTCCTATATTAAACGCACAGCTGCTCTTAAAATACCTAGGACATGAGACAATTGCACAGCACAACATACAAACCCTCGCCAACGAGCGGTTCCATTATGTCTCGAGATCCAAGCTGCAGCCAATCCTTCAATCTTTCGTCAATCGGAGAGAAAACGAAATTGTATCTTGGTAACAATAGAAAACTATACACAACACTTACAAGTGTAAATCTTTTCTGCCGCCATCACGAGTACTACAATTAGTGACGCAACACTTGTCTTCTACTAAGATACACATCTTCTCTGAACAGGGAAGAGAAGATGACAAGCATATTCAAGACCTAGCCCTCAAAATGAGTGATATTTCTCTTTTCTAATAACTCCCTCTCACGTTCCATAAGGAAACCAGGAGTCCTATATCAGGATGGAAGCTGAGAAAATAACGCATAAAAAAGAGATCCAGTTGGCACTGGAGCAAGGATCCAAACTCAGAGATGATCGGTCCAGAATTAGAAGAGCGCTATCCAATATTCCCTAAAAGCCGATCAACTGCAGCATGTACATTTCCACCAGCAGCACGGAGCGCTTGAATGTTGTCTTGAGTATTATCGAATCCCATCTCACGCAATTGCCTCAGCTGTGTTGCGTATAGTTCCTCGGGAGGCGCTGCATGGGAAAAAATAAAGTTATCAGGAGTTCATCAAAATACTTAACACAGTCACCAAATCATTCAATACAACCTAACACCAGTGAAACTCCAAAACCTAGAATGCGCGCATATAGTACTGCTATCACAAACGTGCGCCATCATTGCACTTTCCATCTTTTCATATCCTACAGTGAAGAGGGTCCAGCTAACGTCCAGCTACTTGGCACCTCCTGAACAAGTGCCATGACATTTCTTCATTTAAACAGTTGCTCACAGAGAGTTCAAAAAAAATAACTTACTGTCAGGGTTAGTAGGGGCAGTGCTGTCAAGTCCTCCCAGCATATTAAGAAAAGCATCCATATTCATGTTTGGAGCTCCACCCAATCCACCTCCAGGTTGACCAAATCTTCAGAAAAATCAGAAAATGCCATTAAATTTGTCAAAAAAATTCTCCATGATCCGAATCTTGTCACCAAGGCATTACGGTTAAAGATTATGGGACTCCAACTGACCTAACTCTTCAACTACGACGACCTATAATACAACTTTCATCACAATAGACTGAGTAAAGCTTTCTGCAGCAACAAGTCGTTAACAGCTTTCATAGTTTACTCAGAGACAACAAAAAAAAGAAAAAAAGAAAAAAAGAAAAACCCAACCAACCAACCAACCAACCAACCACTAAATCATATCAGGTTAGATTTGTGATTACAGTAACCCAACCATTCTCCAAACCTGGTGCAGTTGCACGTGTAAGATCCATACCCACACTACGGTTTTGTGTATCAGAGAGGGTCAAAGCACTTACTGGCCAGGCAATTGACCACCACGTTGGGCCATCATAGCTTGCTGGAGTTGCATTAGTTGCTGTGTTTGATCATGACAACATCCACCCAAATAGTTTGTCAAAGCGTAAGCACATGTTTTTCAGCATCTAAACATCTTCAACATCTAAAAAGTGCACCTCAAATTTTCTAAACCCTAGAGCTGCTTTGCAAAAGTAACAGAAAACTAACTGACAGAAAAAGAAACTACTAATAATGAAAAGAAAATGTTAATTCGTACCTGTAAACTCTCCGGATTGATCATTTGTCGAATGAAGTCTGGATTCTGCATCATGTCTCTAAAGTGCGGATTCTGGTTAAGCATTGCTCGTAGTTGAGGCTGCATATTCATTATCTGTCAATTGGACCACATGCATACATTATGAAGAGGTCTCGGAACTTCCGAACACATCATACGACCACAGTTTAGTGACCAGAGCTTGCAATACCCAGATTCAGGCAGTAGATGGTGCCAAAAACAATGCGCGAAATTTGCGAGACAGAGTACTTGAGACAGCTTCAACTCGCATAAGAAGTACCTACGATATTAATTAACTATCGAAACAATTGCTCCATATTTTGTAGAGGTGAATTCATTAGTCTGTCGTGATTTACAGCAACAACTACAGCAAAACAAAATATTCGGACAAGAAATCAACGGAGAAATACTTCCATGAAAAGTCACCTGATTCATGTAAGCAGGATTAGATAAGATTCCCTGCATCATCTCCTGTATTTGAGGATTTTGCAACATTTGCTGCATCATGGCGGGATCCATAAGCCCCCCAGAACCGCCCATCGTCCCAAGATCTGGAAGGCCAAGTCCTACCAACCTACTGAAATCTGGAAGACCACCCTCTGGAATTGCTGCTGGTACTGCTGGGGGTGTCTGAGCAGCTCGAGTTCCAGTCCCAGCTGCTGCAACCAAAGCCGAATAGGGTTGGAACTAAAATAAAAAATAAACAAAAAATAAATAAATAAACATGAATTGCACCGAGAACAATCGAACTCCCAAGACACTAAAGGTCTTGTCTGCCATAACATACTCAAATACCAAGATAACAACGACATGATTTATAATAATTACGTACGTATTAACAACTATCCTTGATCACTCACGTGTAGGATTCCAAGGATTCGGTAAAGGAGCAGTGTTCGGCACTGTTGTTCCAGCTCCAGTATTATTAGCTGCACCTTGACCTTGACCCTGCGCAGCCCCATTCATTCCCACAAGAGCTGCAAATGGATTCGGCGCTACGCCGTTACCTGCCTCCCCACTCATAGTTGCGGCATTCAATAGAGGCTCTTGGACGTTTTCATACATACGCCTGAGCATGTTAAATCCCTCCGGCGAAGCTTCGATATTACTCATGGCCCGATCTGTGTTTCTCATCATTTCACGCATGAGCTCAGGGTTGCGAGCAGCATCCAATGTCTGCCGAAGTGTTCCAGGATCGTTCAAAATATGGGCCAAATCTGGATTACGGTCAATAATTTCCCTCATCTGTGGATTGCTCATAATCAAGGATCGCATGAGATCAGGGTTGTTCATTAAGTTCTGAACTACAGGCATATTCATCATTTCTCTCAATAAGTTTGGGTTTTGCATTAGCTGCTGCTGAACCTGCTGAAAATCTGAAGCTCCCGTTCCGAAGGGCGGAAAAGCGCCACCACCTGAGCCCAAGCCTATACCAGGGAAAGCCATACCACCTAACCCTGCGACTGACCCTAGTACAGCAGGATTTGCTTGAGCAGCAGCAGGTGTGGGCGTTGATGTCGGAGTAGGGATGCCGGCGGCAGGTGCAGGTGCAGATGCAGGTGCTGCTCCTCTGACCAAATGAACTGTGTGATCACTTTGCAGACCTGATCCAAACCACAAAATACATGTACGTCAAAACCAGGTATTGGTGGTAATAATAGGAACTCCATCGTGGCCTCTACTAGAAATAAGATGAGGGTTTCAATCTCCAAGCTCCTCAACACAAATACTAAGGACCTCACCAAGTGCAAACGAAAACATCTGTAGTCGGTGAAAAGAACCCACAGTGAGATGGGTAAAGATACATGATTAATGAAACATCAGACAAATAAAAAACTGCCGCTAGTATCCAGCCGAAACATCTGCCGTCCCTTGATTCATTAAACAAGTAACTATCAGGTAGATATGGAGAGAAAAACGGCACTATCCGTGTATAAAATATGATCCTAGATTAATCTAAACACAATTCCTCCCCGTGATATTAGAAAATTTAAATGCAGATCCAATACTGCAATTTGTTATCTACGCTTCAAAACCACACGACATTTTTTTAAAAATAAAAAATAAACATGATCTGGAAATAGGCAGCGGACAAGTAATCCCGCAAATAATAATCATGGCACGCACATTCATTGACTTTCAAGGAACAGAATCATAAAAACCCCCGGATAACAGCAAACAGTAGAGTCCCAAAGTTTCAAAGCCTGACCGTACGTCCCCAGAAAACGTCAACGGAAAGAAATCTCACAAAATCGTTTCCAAATCACATGCTTTGCACCCTTGCATGGGACGCTACTCAATTAAAAAGTTTTATAATCCGCTGACCAGACTAATATTTTGCCAAGTAGTTCTTAATTAATCAATGCACCCAACCAAACAGTTCTGGAGCCCATAAATGCAAACCAGCCTCTGCATGCGACCAAACTCTCATGCAATGGTCTGAAATTAATTCACCAGATGCCTCTGTCGACTACTCAATCCATAAAGATACCCTCGAGGTCAAAATTCATCACTCAACACAAACCCTAACCTGGCATCGCACCTCCAATTCGCGCAACAATCGAATCCCTAACACTAACTCCAAATCCAAAAACTAAATAAAAATAAAAATAAAACAACATGACAATCAACTAACTTCTTACCGTAGCTGTTAAGGGTACTGTCGTCCTTAAGCACCCGGCCCTTGTAAATCAATCGCTGCTGGTCCGCCGGAATCTCCGACCGCTCCACCAGCAAGACCTTCATGGCCATCACGGTGGCGCTCAAATCCACCTCCACTGTGAACTTGTTGCCGTTCGAGCAGCGCACATGCACCACAACGATACTACCACCCGCATCTCTCACACTAGTCCCCGCGTCCGCCCCCGCTTTCGCAGCGTTATCGGGCCCTTTTCCCATCTCTCAATCTCTTGATCAATCAGCCTCTCCCAGTACCAAGTGACCTCTAAAAAAATTCCTCACGTCTCACTTGCCAAGTCTGTACCTCCCTTCTTCTCTCCTACCACCAAATTCCCAAGCTCTGGAGCTGCTCTAGACCTCGCCCGATTCCAATCAAAAGAAGGTCGAAACGTGGATTACAGTTTTTTGGTATTGTGGAGTCGTGCACAATCTGCAACAACACGCACAACGGGAGAAATTCAGGGGAGCACACGACGGTAATGGCATGGATGATACGAGGTTACCACCGCGAGCCTTGCGGACACACGGGCCAAGCCCAGCAACGCAAGCAAGCAGGTGCAGGACTCCGTTCCCTTTCTACAGAGACGAATGATCGCCATCCACTGGATGGATGATCTTCCTTCTTTGCTGGTGGAGTTTCTGTTCATTCGAATCGAGTGGGTGGATGGATGGGAGATTCGTTTGATGCCGAGGTCAACGCCCAATTGGTGTCGAGAAACGTCCAGACTGACCCAATTGTGACAACTGGATAGTTGATGAATAGTTGGTGGTTTTGGATGAACGAAAGATGCGAGAACAACGCATTCCGTGCTTAGATTGGCAAATTCAAATTAGATTAATATTAAATAAAACTGGAGTGTTTTTCATAGAATAGTTATTTTTAAACTATGAAAAAAAACCTTAATATTTTATTTTTTATAAATGATGTGTAAGTTTATATATGTATAACAAAAAAAATGTAAAAATGGAATTTATAAATTGCTATTATATTCATTTATTTATTTATTCTCATTTAATATCATGGTTTTTTCCTTTACGGACTTTATTATTTGATACATGCCAAAGGTTGAAATCTATATAAATTTTACAGCACGAGAGTGCAATAAATTTTTATTTAATAAATCAATTTTCCTGTTTAAAAAATAATTAAAATCATTCCTTAGAATGTATGTAGATCCCGAGTCAGCAGTTGTTTTACATTTTATTCCTTAATTTGCAAAACAAAACACTAATCCAAATTCTGTAGAATTCTGTCTCAAGAAAAGTAGCAAAACATGACAGAAACAAAATAAAAATATGTTTTAATAAAAGAAAACTGGATGTTGGATTATTGTACAACAAACATTGCCAAAATCATGAATAAAAATACTACAAATCAACAGTAAATGTTGCCATGTAGGTGGTCACACCGTTTTAACAACAAATTTTTATTTTCTTGTCTTATAGTTTAATGGTTCTAGTGCATTCTTCCTATTATTAATTATCAGTTTTAAGTACAGGAAGAGCTTTAATTTCTCACCAACAATAGTGTTGCATTTTCCTAAACATGGTCGTATTCTTTCTATTTAACAGGAGAAGGTGTGAATGAGTCCGATAGTCAAAAAGAAAAAGACGCATTCACACCTTCTCCAGTACGAACTGAATAGCTAAAAAAAAAAAATCACGGGAAAGAGACATCATCATCTTTCTTCCCCTGGTGGAAAGAACGAAGAAATAACCGGAAAGAGGGCTCGTCAACTTTCTTTCCGTTGTGGAAAGAAAAGAAATCGTGGGAAAGAGGCTGCACCATCTTCCTCGTGTGCTGTGAGGGCGTTGCATAAGAGCCCCCTTCTGCCCAGGGTGTAGGGTTTAAGCTCCAAGCCCAGCTTCCCGGCGTCTCTCGTCTCTCGCCTCTTCTTTATTTGGCAGGACGCTGCGCGGATCAAACCTTCGTCGCACACACGGCGATGTACCTCGCCATGGACGCCACTCAGGAATCCGACCTCAAGGACGCTGTGCACTCCCATGCCGTTTGTGAGTCTCAGACTTGTTCTTTCACCTTGTAACTCTTTTTTGGGGTTTCTTGTGGTTTTTCTGGGTTTGAGAATCTCTTGCGTCGTGAATTGCATGTGTGGTGGAATAGAATAGCCTTTCTAAGTTTCTGAAAGGGCGTGTTGGTTTTGGTGATAGTCTTTGACCGGCTGGTGGAGATGATTCCTGCCAATATCTATGTTCCGAAGGAGAATCCTACTGATCAATGGGTAAGTAGTGTGCAGTAGTCATGTGGGATGTGGGTACTCTGCAGCGTGTAGTCTTTGTGTAGTGTTGAGATCTTTGAGTGGGCCGGGAATGGGATGCACCGCGGGAAAAATTAGGGTTTATTAGTTTCCAGTTTATGAGCATGTGTGTTCTTGCGGTTGGGTGCTGTCTGGAGTTGAATGTTGAAGGCAAGTTGGGGATTGGTTTAGGCACATGGCATGAGCAAGAAAGCACGAGCCGAATCAAAGAGGAAGACGAAATTGAATTTGAAGAAAGCAAAACGAGCTCGAGTAAGTTGCTGTGAATGTTTGTTAGTTTCTTCATTTTCAACCAGCGGTGGCTCAGATGTCACGCCATTAGGTCCTTGGCTTTTGGAATTTACGCAGAGAGATTACGTGTTGTAAGTGAATGTTCACAGGGTCGGTAGTTGACGTTTCGAGAGTTATTGTGTAGAAATTTTGTGCTAGAAATGTTAAGTTCTTACCTGTAGAGGATCACCTACATTGTATAAATCGATAACACTTCATGTATGTGTAATAGCTAGATCCAGAGAGTGCTCGAACTACTTTGGAGGTTATTAACCATCAAGAGAAAACGAAGGAAAATCCATCCGAGAATGCAGTTGCGGTAGGTGGTGAACCGAATAAGCCACGTACAGTGACGTACGAAGAGTTGCGCGATAGGTTGCATAAGAGAATTGAAATGCTACGTGCCAAGCGTCATGCTGATCAAGCTGCCAGTACTGCCAAAAATGCAAAAGAATGGCAAAACCAAAAGAAGAGCGACTCTTTGAAGCGGAACCGTAAGAGCAAGGCCTTAGATCCAGAAGCTGCAGATGGAGAAACGGGATTATCTGCAACTAAGCGACCCAAGCTTGAGACTAAACAAGTAAATATTGTCCCAGATCTTAATACCTCGGTTGTGTTCCTGAATACATTTGATCCTTGCGGAACTTGGTTATCTGTTTTTTGTGTATTGCCCTTACCTTTGGAATTCTGAAATTTCTGTAAGTTGTGATGTTAGAGGCTCATTATTTCGTTGCTAGTAGTGTTTTGCATAAAATATGAGTACACGTGGATGCTTTGTTTGGCTGTGCTGAACTTCATTGAACTGGAATGACCCAGCCGGCTCCTGGTGTCGTTGAAGAGGAATTAGAATTTAGTCGAGTGAAGATGGGCATTGGAGCTTCTCCCGGACTAATCAAGAAGAAAAAACCATCTAAAGAAAAACTTCTTGCCCAGGTCATTGCTTATATCCTTTTAAATTTTTTTGTGCTACTGCTGCTTGTATGAAATATGTATAAGATTGTCATGCTGTTTTGCGTATCAGCATATTGTGAAATGCTTGCAAAATGACAATAGTTGGATTTTTTAAAAATCTGCTGAGGTACGCTGCAAGGAAACAATTATAATCATACGCTCTTACATGTCTTCTTTCGAACTGTCCATCTGCAGGCATCAGCTTTGCAAAAGGAGATGCAGGATCCTGAGAAGGGACAGGTACCCAAATGTTTCTTTGATGCTGTAATATTAAGCCTCTTTTCTCTTTAGCCATTTTGCTGAGCTGAATCAATAGCTATTATCTCCTTTTGATGGATCATTATCTTCTTTTTTGTGAAGTTTTATTGATGTGGTGAATTTGTTTTCAGGAGGTTGCATTGAAGCACGCATGGGGCGCTGCCGTAAGTAGGGCTGCTGGCGAAAAGGTGAATCCTTGTTTTTTTAATTATTGTGGCAGAAATTGTTGTGTTCTGAATGGGTTAAATACTTTCCTTCAGAATGTCCTTACCAGCAGCTGACTTCTGTACTGGAATCTTGATTTATGCAGGTGCTGGATGACCCGAAGCTGTTGAAAAAGAGTATCAAGAGGGAAGAAGGGCATCAAAAGAAGAGTGCCAAGAAATGGTGAGGTTTGGGTTCTTTAATGACATTGTTATTGTGGTGAATAGTCTATTGAAATGTTCTCACTTATTACTTCTTTGCTGATCTTTAGGCAAGAAAGGAAAGAGATGGAGAAGAAGACATTGCAGAAGAAGCAAGAAACCCGTAAGGAACATATACAGCAACGGGCAAGTGAGAAGAAGGAACGATCCATTGCTAAGGTCAGTTTGTCTTTGAACACATTGTGTGTGCAGATCTTGGAACTCTAATAACTACACATTGTAGTTTACTGTGTGCCATTTGTTGGATTGTCAGTAGTTTTTACTTCGCTATTGGTTTTGAACATTGTTCGGCTCTTTGTGGTGCAGAGAGAAAAAAAACTAGCAAGACCTGGGTTCGAAGGCCGAAAGCAGGGATTTATCAACAGAGGAGATTAGTGTCCGGTGTGTTGTCCAAATCGACTGATTCACTGGCGTTGCATCACACATCAAATACGGGTCAAAACCACTACACCTTTTCTGGTCCTAGTGCCAGTCCGACAGCTTAGAGCCTATTGAGAATAGCCGTTCGCTTCGTAGTTTATGAGGTTCTGGCTTCTACTGGGAAATCCGTGACTGCTTTCAACAACTGATTCAAAACGCATAATTCCTGGTCGTGTCTGAATGCCTCTCAGGTGCAGCTGCTAGTAACTTACTCAAGGACAATGTTTGAGCTTAAAATGTACTATAGGACAATTTTGTATTCGATTTCAGGTTGAGGTGATCGTAGTTTAAGTTCCACAATCAAACTTCATCGCTGCAATCTGCCAGGATCAGTGGAATTCGCCACTTCAATTTACTCTACCCTTGTGAATTTGAAAGGTGTATGGATAGTTAATCGAGGTCATGGAAGGGAAGCTTGCTACTGGATTTACGCTGGTCATATCTACTCCTGTGCATCCCTGTACATAGGTTCAGCGGTGGAGAGGCCCCACTTTATTTCGGTGGTGCATACCTACTATTGAACTTTTGTTAGGTGCTCATACCGAATCGCAGGAAATACTTAGAACTTCAAGGTTTAGGCTGATAATGACTGGAACAATGGCTATAAATCGAGTGTAGTTGTTGAGCACCAGGAACCCTCTCTGCATGTGTGAATAGGTGTGGAAGCGGTTGTGTATCTCTGACAGATGCATCAGAAATGATATCTTAGATCCAACAGTCACCAATTGCATTGTATTCAAAGGAAACCAACTAGATTGCAAAATGTCCTACTGGTATCGTCTAATCCTTGTACAATTATATGAATTCTACTTTCTACTCTCGAAATAAACTTGCACAGAGAAATTTCAAATGTTGGTTCATTGGAATTACACCTTTTGGGAAGTTATCCATTAATCTTCAATGTGAATCATAATGTAGTTTGAGTGTGAGCTTGTTCAAAGCAACAATTTATTATATAGGTACTGCTATTGTCACTGCAACCTTTCATCCATCACATGTCACCTTTGTCCAAAATCTTTCAAATCAATCAAATTTTTTGTTCAATGCTTTTCAAATCATTTGATTGAACAAAAGTTTTGATTGGAATAAAAAAAAAAAAAAAACTAAAGAAATATGTTGACTTGGTGGTGGATTGTAGTGGAAGTAGGAAAAACTATGGTAGTATTAGCAATACCCTATATATATGCAACATTCATTAAAATGTAGACTTATGTAGATATTACTTGTTAGTGTATATATATGTATGTGTATATGAAAGTCTTATATTATTTTATTTGGAACAAAGTTGCAAAAAAAAGAAGAAGATATATATATGATAATATAAATTTGCAATCAAAAAATAGTGTAAGATTTAATTTTTAATTTTCACTAACAACTAATTAAGATTTTTATTGTTTGAAGACTAACAAGTGGAAAATATGACGATATATGGGAGGTGTTAATGCTACCATAGCTTTTGCTACTCCCACCACAACTTATTTTTATTAATTTTTTTATTAAAATTAAATTTACTTTCTATATAATTTGAAAAAAAGAAAAAGAATTGGATATATTAACAATTTTTTTTATTGGAATTAAAAAAACTAAAGAAATATGTCAAGTGGGTAGCACATTGTGGTGGCAACATCAAAAACTATGGTGGCATGTGGTAGATGGCAAATGGTGGTGACAATAGCAAAAATTGTGGTGGCATTAGCAATACCCTTTACTTAACATTCATATCATATAAATCATTCATAAATCTATCATATAAATCATTCATAAATCTATCATATAAATCATTTAAATCTATCATATAAATCATTTATGATAGATTTTGAATAATTGATATCATCAACCCAATTTACATTACAAAATCTATGTACATCAATGATATCGCTTCTTTGACACAATTTGAGGTCCATTGTATCTTCTAATTATTTGATAATTTTATTCTTTGTTGTCCAATACATAGAATTAGCATTTGTAAAATGTTAGCTTACAACACTTATTAAAACTTAGGATCAATCATTGTATCTACTATTGTGCACATAAGAAAGCCTAATATATATATAACTCCTCCCATTTCATCTTGTACCTTTGCAAAATCATCTCTTAAAAACTTCAAGAAGAGTATGAATAGATTTGTACTATTTTATACTAAATTATTTAAGCACTTTTTAATATGCTTGTATTGATTTGATATGATGGTGCATTTAATATGATTTTAAAAAAAATTCAATTCCAAAAAAATGATAAAACTTTCTAAAGTGATAAAGAAGTCATCAATGTCTTGATATTAAATCTTTGGCGATTACTTTAGACTAAATAATGATTTTTTCAACTTTCATAAAAATTTTGATTGTTTTTTTATACAATCATATTTGGTTGATCTATGTAGATGTCTTTTTTTTTTAACTGTCTATTTGAAAAAGCATTTATTTTTTTATGGATTTATAAGTCCATGCTTGCTACAACTGTAATAATAGCTCTAACGGTGGTAAATTTGATAAAGGACAAAAATCTCTAATTTAAAACAACATTTGCTACTTATAAATATCTTTTGGTAACCAACTTTACCTTGTACTATACAATTTTTGCTAATACATTCTTTTTGGTGCAAAATATTCATAAACAACAAACATTTGTATAATAACCAAGAAGTTGAAAGAATTTCTATATTCCATTATTTATAAAACAATTAATTTTTAAAAAATCTATGACATTCTTCTACTTGATAACATTTGCAAAATATATGGTCTTATATAATATCAATAGATTACCAATGTAAGATATGTTAATGTATTTTATATATATCTTTTTTTAAATTTTTTGTCCTACAATTTTTTAAGTATATACCAATCTCTTATAAAATATCAATGTTTTTTTTGATGATTGGTCTTTTTGTTTTATATCCTCAATAGTACCAATACTAATCTAAGAAAATGATATAGGCTCAGAATTTGTCATTTTGTTTTCTTGATCATCATTCTTTGTACCTACTTCTACAACTTTGTAAATATTAGAAGAATTAGAAGACATGTTAAAAAATACATCTCTACTCTTACTTGGATACATTTTTAAATGCTTATAAATATTCTTATTTTTTAAAATATCTACATAAAGACTTTTGATGCCTTTCTTGAAAAATAATTAAACAAAAATTAAGACAAATCAGAATAATGTCTATTCTTTGTTATATATTGAATATCATTTATTTATTTTTTAATCTGGATAAGTTTGCATTTTAGACCATAGCATCTTTTTAATAGATTTTTAATGGATTTTTATGGGTCATTTTTAATTTCCAAATATTTCAAACTATGGATTTAATTTTTTTAATAATAGTCTAAAGATATACATTTAAAGAAAAAATAATAATTTTTGGTCCTAAAGGTAAAAATATTCATTCTAAAAAAAATCGTCAATGAAGTTAAAAATATATTCTGTTCTTTTTTTGAATATGGTTATTATTGGTTTACAAACATATAGATGCACAATTTCTAAGAACTTTATTGAAAGAGTTGCTTTACCACATAATGATATCACAAATTTTTTTCTTGTCTTGAATACAACCTTATAAGCTAAAAATATAGCACTAATATTTATATTATCAATGTCCATGTTGCTAACCATAGTTTAAAATACATTCATGTTCTTCTCATTGAAATAACCAATAAAACATGTCAAACTTTAAACTTATTTTGGTCATATATAAACTCAATAATTTTGGTTATTTCTACTCCATTTATTCTTTTGTGATTGATAAAATATATATATATATATATATATATATTTTATAAATTTTTATAATTAAATTAATTTTTTTATAATATATATTTATCTTAATAAATAATAATATAAAATTTTTAAATATGAAATTATTAAAAAAAAGTAAGTTAGATTTTATTTTAGATATAAAAAATATGTCTTAAAATTTGATCTTCCTAATTTTACTTCTTATTTTAATTTTTATAATAAAAGAATCTATCTTAGAAGCTTCAAATATATTATTATTTAAGGAATTTCTTTGTAAGTGTCAAATTTTTTTTTGTGAGGTGTTAAATGCTTTGAAGTATCTTAATCTACAATGAATTTGTACATAATAGCCATAGAGATTTTTTTGTGTGTCATGAATGAATAATTGTATCTAATATATATTTTAGATTTTTTTTAATTAAAATTTTTTTTTTCTTAATTTTTTAACTTTAAAAAAAACTCAAAAAGTATATATATATATATATATATATATATATATAAAAGATAAGTTATTATATTAGAAATGGGTAAAAAAGTTTCTTTTGTTTTCACAAAGAGGTTATGTTAAAATCTTTATTTTGTAGCTCTTTCTTGTTGTACTTGATGATTGTGTGTATTAATCTTAGTATGATGAATTAATTGTAAGGCTCTCCAAATGAATAGATTTCTAAAGAAATTATTAAACTAATGTAAAAATTTAAAAAACTAATAAAAAATATCATTATCTTTTTAGCTTTTTGTATAAAAGAATCTTCAATTAAAAAATTCATTGGAAACTTTTTTTGTTATGTTAATATAAGCCAACATATCTTTATATTCTTCTATTTTATAAATGTAAAGAATTTATAAAAAATAAAGATAAAATTTGAAATATTCTTTATTTTATAGATATTGCATAATATCTTTTATACTTTTACTCCTTTTAAAAAGTGATATGTGCAAAATATTTATTGTTTATATTTACACTAATATTATCAAAAATATTCTTCAAACACCTTTGGTAATCTTTCTTGACTTTGGGTTTATCATAAAGTAGCCATATAAAGCATATTTTGATCATCACTTAAGAAATCTTTGCAATTGTATGTGCAAGTGAACAATAATAACACTATCTATCTAGAAATTTGATTTGATTTTATACATTTTCTTTTTGAAATACTAATCAAACAATCATATTCTAATTCACTCATTCTTACAATCGTGGAAAGATTACATAGCCCAGCTTTTTTTCCAACCTAAAATCTAACTTTCAGTTCTGTAACTCATTGCTTGTTCTCCGTTCCGTTTGACATGAACACAAACTCATTGAAAAAAACACATAATTTGTTTACAGAAAACTGAAGAATTACCACAACTTTGGGACAGTACTTTGGAATATGATCATGAAGACAATACACACTCCTAGTCAGAGAGCACAAGTGGGTAGGCTGCTGGCAATGCAGCGTAGAAGGCAAGCTTGGTGTAGCCCCAGCTGGAGGAACAAGCAGAGATTGCACTTGCAGGAGAATGTCTAGATGTGTATCTGCTTTGCAATCTAGTCACTAGTCACACAGATGGCACTAGATGTGGGTTCCATACCAGCATCGAGCTGCAGGAGGCAAGGGCAGAGTAGCAGCTTCCAGCTCAACGACAGATCACTGTAACACCAGGCTCTGACTTAAGGGAGGAGTATGTGTGTTGCAGGATTTATTTCTAGTGAACCCTTTCGACTTTAGAAGGTGGTGCTAGTCGTGAATCTTCACGTATTGCTACATCGGCGGCACTCTTTTTTCACATTTGCTCCTATTTAACCCAGAGGTGGTTTACATCAAAGGTATTACTGATTTAAAGGAAGACGAAGAGCATGCATTTCATTAAGGACCCAGAGGAGCCCTTTGAGGAATGCCTTTCCGCCTCTTCGCGGATCTGGTGTACACTCTGGGGGTCAAGCATGCTGGTCTCCTGCGTGACAGTATGTCAATCACACAATTGTGTGTTTTTGAATTGGGGATGGAAGCACATTGATGGCTCACAGTACTGGCTTCATCACGATTCTCATGGCCATCACAGACTGTGAAAACTGGAGAGGAGAGGGCAGGCAACAAAGAGAGTTTCTTTGTTCGAGGGGCCTTCCTGTGAAATGAAGACTCTTCTGAGTTGAGTGTACAGGGATGCATGAGGTTATCAATGCTCATCAACGGTTGTTGCCGAGGCATGAAGGTGAGGTCGTTATTTCTCTCTATTCCTCCCAGCTGCAATTGAAAATCTTCTCACCATGAGAACGGCATGGATTGGGGTTTCGGGTGCAACGCGAGTAGTAATGAAATTAGTAGTAGATAAATGTAGTGGATTCTTGGAGAATTACGTGCCTTGCATCCCAGAGAACAGAAGCGGTAAGAGTCAAGGAGGCTGCGTTCACACCCCTCGCAGATGCTGGTCACACATTTGGCAGGCCGAGGTTGAGGCCGCTTGTTAAGAAACACCACCCTCGCACTGTTAATGATGTACGTCTGCACACAAGTGATGTCCAGCACCTTCTGAATCTCTGATACACGAACAACATCGTGATAGGATGAGCGCCTTATCTGCAACCAAATTTTAGCACATTCAGGGTTCGGATTTTAAATCTGAACTTATGCAGTAGTTCACCAACCGTCACACAAGGTATTCTGAACAGGGGTGACTGGGGAAGGTGGCGAGCTACCTGTACAACATGGTGGTCTTTGTGGCTTGGGAGACACAAAGAGCACATGCTGTCACCCATGCACTGCAAGCAAAATAAGTTGCACTCGCCCTTGTGCGAACTCAGCCCGTGGATACGGCACGATGCAAAGAAACTAGTCTTCAGCAGAGGCTTCAACCACCCTGGGCTCATCTCATTATTAATTCTCTCACTGTTCCAAAGTTCGCCTAGAACAGGTGCTGCCTACACAAATTCAAGTGCCAGATGCATGTACTAGAACATCATTTATACTATTAATTTCTTCGAATTAATCAGAAGCCAAGGTTCATAGAAGCCATTGTTCTGTCGAAGTGTATGCAAAGCTTTAGGCACATTCACGCTAGAACAGCAATCTGCGAGCTGTTAATTGATCCTCAACTCTCTACAAGTACGATTCTGCGAGGACTGATCGAGCTCCAAAGGTATCAGCGACAGGTGAGACAACTCCAAATAAGTGCAGCGTGTGGTTATCTAGGTCGATTTGTTACTGAGACAGGCCTCCATAATTATGAGGTGTGGAGGCATTCCCGACCAGAGCCTCTCGATCCAACTTGAGCTGAACTCAAGCCTCTAGTCTTGTCTAACTCATGCATCAATTGAAGGCTAAAGAATTGGTGGCCATACCCTTTTTCTTGCTCCTTTCAGCATAAGCAAAATTAGAAGATTGCTGCTGCGTAGACGTTGTCTCCCAGCTCTGCTCAAGAGTTGCAGGATGAAATGGACGTCGATAAAACCAACGGCATCATAAGCAATCATGCCTTCTCTACATCACAACAACCGCACTGGGAATCCTGCTTAAAACAACCTACAGTCGACCTTTGACTGTGCTCCGCTTTTTCCCCACCGCCCATGCCATATCTGGTGATCGGCATTCGCTACAAAATGTAACCACATCGAGAGAGCAGATGATTCAACATCGACTACCTATATCCCGCATTCTGCACACAAAACAGTTGCCAAGGTGAATTTACTCAACATTCTGCAGTTCCCGACACTGCGAGAGCTGGTCCCGTGTGGAGCTTGTGCGAAAGGGGGAAAGCAGGGAGTGAAGGAGTTACAGAGGATGCGAAGAGAAAGGCGTGATGGGAGCATAGTAACTGGCGGAGTGATCGGTGATGGCGTAGGATTGGTGGCTGCCTGGCTCTCCATAACCGCCTTCTGAAGCGACCCCGGCTCCGCGACGCCTCTCCGATCGCAACCGTTGCGTCACTTGCTCGGGCCTCTGTTCACACTGCCTCCGAGTCGCCCTTTCGTGACGCCATTTCACCCGTTTAATTGTTCACACCACAGCTCACCACCCTAGCGACCCTTCCATGGTTTTTCGTTGCTTGTGCTTGTTTGGGTCAAGGATTGCCTCTCACTTAGTAAGGGGCTTCTTTTGTGAAAAAATAGAGTGGCTGAATAATATGGGGTAAATTTGAAAATTGAGGAGGCAAGGCCACATATACAATAATTACATGATACAATGTGCTCATTAAGGAGCAATAAATAGAATTATTAGTATTTGTTCTAAATCATTTCATTGCTTGTTAAGTATAATTAATTGTATCTGTCATTTAGAATAAAATAGTGAGGTGTCAAATTTTCATGTTTACATATAACTTATCATGTAGACATGTGGTTGTCTATTCTTCTCATTTACCATGTTATTGCATATTTCTAATGCCCATCAATTTATTAAATACAATATAGTAGATTTTAACCATATTTAGAGACAATTGTGGATATAAGATAAGAAAGGTGTGATCTAGTAAAACTTTTAGAAAATAATGATTGGATGAACAAACTGATGCCTTTAGTGGAAGTAGATTTGGTTTTACTAGAGAATATGTTTGTCTTGTTACTAATTTAGAAA
This sequence comes from Physcomitrellopsis africana, assembly GCA_036785485.1. NCBI lineage: Eukaryota > Viridiplantae > Streptophyta > Bryopsida > Funariales > Funariaceae > Physcomitrellopsis > Physcomitrellopsis africana. Next base: position 54,793 of record JAWRVF010000832.1, read on the forward strand.
TTAGAATAAGTTTAGAACCAACATTTTGCATCTTTAGGTGTCTCTATCAACATATTATATAAATCATATTCTAACTTCCTCCTTTCTTTCTAAAAAAGTTATATTCTCCAATAGATTCTATACAGTCATTATATTATTGGTCTTCTACTTCTCTAAGAATATTTTATCCACCAATTTTTTTATTTAATGATTTCTAATGTGGAAATTAAATTGTGATAGATTGTATATTAAAATTGCTATTAAAAACTTCACATATGATTAATAAGTGAAGTAAAAAAATATATATAAATTTTATTTTATTTTAAAGTTTTAATTTATACATATCAATCTTTGTATTTTTTATTCAATTTATTCAATTTATTTTTTGTAAAGTAATTCCTTATTACATTATCTGCATTGTAACTCATTATTATACTGTACAACATTATACATCAATTACTGGTCTTAACGTATTATTCCCTAAGCAAATTGAGGGCCTCCAGTGCTAATATATATTAGGACATGTTGGCATATTACTTTAAAGTTTCTTTAATTTCTCCATAGAAAAAATAAGTAATCTACTAAATGGTGATAAATGTGATTTGAATCAATTATTCTTTATTTAAAAATAAAAATTAGATACCAATACCTACAATGCATCACATAATACAACACAATGTCATGAAACTCCTGACCCAGTTCTCACCTTTCTCATCACGTAATACAACAAAACCATCAATATGGACGAAAAGAATCGTACCGGACGAACGTCGCCATAAGCGACGAAATTCCGCTCATCGTCGCCGAGCGTCGGGAGAAGCTCCGTCCGCTCGTGCGTTCCACACAATCTTAGAACGCCAATTTTTAGAGTAATCTAAAAAGCTCCTTTATAAAGCAAAAGGCCCAGCCAGCGCAAGCTTGGAGAAGAGTGAGATGCGTCGCTCGCTTGCAGAGCTCATCGTCATCGCTGCGTCCTGTGGCCATCCTTCGCAGATAAGGGTGCCTGTCAGAAGACTAGATTGGTTTGCCTGTAGATTGTTGGAAGCACAGCGGCATTGAAGTTAGGTGCTGCTCGAGGCGAGAAGAATGGTGCTGTGTGTGGAGAGAACCTCCGCAACGGCACGCTGCTCTGTCGCCACCGTGCTCCCATGTCATCCTCACAGGCTCCCCTTGAATGCCAAATTCTGTGTATCTCGTAGGGTGCAGCTCTTTCCAGGCGCCAATTCCACCGCAGGCAGTGTATGCACGGGTGTGTCCGTCTCCCCAATTGGCAACGTTCTTTTCTTTGCGGGGAATGAGTTTGATGGGTGGTGCAGGGACCATTAGATGTAGTTGTCTTTTTCGGCTGTGGGTTTGTGTGCAGAGCTCTTCGGATGTTGGCATTCTTCTTTGGATAGTCCTCTTGTCGATGACTAGTGTTAGCGACAAAAAATGACACATGATAGGTGATTTTCATATTTGGGTACAGCGCTGCTGTTATGAAAACTTCTCTTTACTCGACGCGTAATTATGGAACAGAGGAAGCAGGGTTTTTATTTTTCCTACTTTCTTAAAAGATGTCTCGCTATGCAGCAGTATAGGTCGTAATAGATAAAAACTATAATCGATGAATGCAGTCTATTGGAGATCTAAATTCTCATTGTCGCACACCTTTGCTTGGCTGCTTCGAACTTCCTTTTATATTCTTCTTTTTCCATTTTAAAGAAAAATTAACTTGCTTATCTTGATTCAGTTTTAGGCTTTGAATATTTACTAGAGGAAACGTTGACATTAAAATTCAGTCGCCAGGGTGGGAGGTCAGGACGCATGGCTACAGGAGCAACAATCGTATGTCATTCATGGCAGTTGCACCCAGCCAGTCTGAAGCTGCAGGGGTGACAGAATCAGGCAAATTCTCCCAAACCGACGAGGACCTTGAGTCTGCAGGATTTACTTACCATTCAACGATTGAAGATCTTGATCTGGATCAGCTCAATGCCTTGTTTTCCAAGGTACACAATCTTTCCTTCAAAATCTAAATTCCATTCTGCAACAGATATTAATTTGCACAACCTGTCACGAGCATTGTTGCGTCTGCTGTTTCTTTTTGTTTGTTTTTATTTTTTGTTTTTTATTACAATAGTTGGTTGGGATCTTTTTCTCAAAACTCTCTCGGCTAATGGACACTGATTCCAAAATCTGGTCGTGAATATCTACTAGGTATCATTTCCGCAGCGAGACAAGGGTAAACTCTTGAGAGCATTGGAGAACACACAATCTCTTGTATGGATACAGGAAATCAAAACAAGTAGGCTCATTGGCTTTGCTCGCGCTACAGGGGATAGGGTTTTTCATGCGATTATATGGGATGTGGTAGTAGATCCAGCTTACCAGGGGCTGGGTTTGGGTAAGGTGCTCATGGAGCGACTGATGGCCGATTTGGTGAAGATGGGCATTAGCAATATTGCTTTGTACGCAGAACCCACAGTAATTGGGTTCTATCAACCGATGGGGTTTATAGCTGACCCGGACGGTATTCGAGCCATGGCGTATTCACGGCGAAGATAGCACACATAGGATTACCGTGCACTCCGTTAAATTTGGTTCAATCTAATCCGTGCTAGATCGTGTAAAGATAACGCTTAGCTGTTGCATTTTGTATATCCCCTAGGCGTGGGTCATGCGTTAGAAGAGAGCTGTTCATTGATGGCTGCAGAATGATAATTGAGTAAACACTGGCCATATGCGCACCATGTGATCATTTGCCACTTTTCAAAACATTTCATGACTGACAGATCACAAAACTTGTAAGACGCTTGTGGCAGCTGTTGTACAAAAATTCCCATCTAAAACAACCGGGCTCAGAATCTTGCAGACATGTACAAGGACAACATTTCTGTGGAATGAAACTGCCAACGCAGTAATGCTTGATAATGTTGAACTGAACTGGACATATACAACTGTCACATCCTAGAACATGTCATAACTCGGTGTTCATTAAAACTGTGCTGTAGCACAAACTAAAGATAGCATGAAGTCCATCTAGTGTCACGAGTCCTCCAGCATCTGACAAGTACACACGATGCTTGTGACCCATCCCCAAAGTCTTCTCGCCCATCCACTCAAGACACTTCAGCCTTCCACAGCAGCAGCTGCTCCATGTGGAAAATCTCCAAAACCTTTTCAATGAAAGACGTCCCAGATTCCACTGAATAGAATCGTTGGTGAAGTAACGCAACCTCAATTACCAAAAAGGCCCCAGCTCTTGATGGAGAACACATCAGTCGCCAGCCAAACTGCGTCTGACGACTCGCCTGAGCAAATAATAGACGGCAGCCACCACGTCCCAAAACGGGATAAAAGCAACAAAAACTAAGCGTGAAGATGCCCTGTTGACTAAAGATCTCTACGAACTGTCCTTGCCCAAAACCTGATTGGTAATCCAATAACATACGCATAGCAGCTTAATTAATCTGCAAAACCAAGGACAACTAATCCTACTTACAACTAGACACAAACAAAGTACCAGATGAAAAGGCAAGAACTCGCCCAGAACAGTCAAAGGCTAGTGAACAAATGTCTGACGCAATGAAGCATAGCAAAAAAGGATGCAAGCACCTATCCATGCGTCACATACAATTCGAGCATGTTGCAAGTTGAGAAAATGACTTTCCCCTGCAAGGATGTGGAAGGATGCCATGGTCTTATGCCAGGATACTTAGTTGTTGGTGGGAATTGATTTTGCCAAAGCCCTGCACAGACATCAGATATTATGGTTAATGCTTCCGCAAAAACCATACTGCCACGTCAAAAACTGTAATCAACGAAAAACTTCGACCATAGGACAATGCTCAAACCCGATCTCTGTCGAGCGGGCATAGCAATATGTGCTCAAAATGAACTACACAAACAGATACTACCTTCAATAATAAACTTCCACTCCACTCCATCTTACTGGCTGCTTTTAGACGGTGATGGAGAGCTACTACTTCGACCGCTAGGGCTGCTATTTGCAATGGCCCTGCAACCCCGCAGCAACAGATAGCATTAATCACAAATGCAATATAACTACACAAGCGATGCAGAAAATGAGAATTCCTGTTCAGGCAATTTGGAGAACCATCCTAGTTGTATCATCAAGCAATTAAAACACAGAAAATTACAAGGTTGTGGTCGTTCAAATAAAAAAATCAGTGGCTAGATTGAACGGATATTCTTACTTCTTCGGGCTTCGGCTTTTCGAAAAATCCTTAGCTCCACGTGGTGGGGAAGTGCGCTACAGAAGGAACAGAATACAACAAACGTCAGAAAATTACATATCTTGAACACAGAAATTCTAGGAAAACCACAAAATGAATCACGACCAGGAGAAATAATATCTGGTCTTCCAAATGAAAAATGAAAAATGAAAAAAGATGTAGGAAAATGTTTTAAAAAAAAGGACGAAAATTCACATTAGGCTTTCTATATCAAGCAATTAAATCCAAATTATTCCAGACTATTATAAACTCCGAAAACCAGTAAATGCTTTCGAAACGTCTAGAGACTAGAGAAGCACAGACAAAGACATGATAGCACCGAGCAGCTTCAAGGTGAGTCCTGTATGAAGATATTAGTCACCTTCTTTGCAGGGCTTGGTGAAGATGGGTAAGAGGTGGACTTCCTACGCTTGCCTACAGGAGACCGTGCCCTGCATGTACACAACACACTGTGAACGCAGAGGAATGGACCATAACAAGAGGTTTAGAACAATTAAGGGTTATTTAAATAAAAATCCATGAACTGACAAAATTAGCAGAAACTTAGACTAGGTGATGCTGTTGTAAAGCCAGAAAACATCAACCACAGCACAACTATTATACCTTCTCGGAGCTGAGCGAGATCTTGAGCGTGAACGAAGTGGTCGGCGCGGAGGTGGAGACCTGCTGGTACGGCGCCTTGGTGGGGATCTGCGGGGTGGTGGTGACCTTACGCGCCTCCCGGGTGGAGGAGACCTGAACGTCCAATGCAAGCTAGAAAGTAAGATACTGGACCAAACTGCACTCCGCAACGTCCACAAACAATCAATCAAACTACTCTGTAGAAATACTTCACATTTTTCTGTAACACATTACCCCCCTGTTTTCTATGTAAAAAAGTATACAAAGAACAGTGTATTTACGACAATCAGCTTCGCTTACCTCCTTCTGTAAGGTGGTGGTGAGCGCTGTCGTCCAACAGGGCTACCTCGTATCCTCCTAGGAGGAGACCTGTTAGATTAAAAAACAAAAATCTTGAAAAATTGGGCAAAACTCATCTGAAACAGTAGAGCGTTATTAAACAGAAATGTGGAAATCGTTCGAATTTGGACTGCACACCTAATAGGTGAACGACGACGACGGCGAAAGGGCGATGGGGAGCGTCGGCGAGGAGATGCCAAAGCGGGCCGTCTGCGGGGTGGTGAGTCAGCCATTCTCCTTCGGGGAGACACGGAACGCCTTCGAGGGGGAGGAGAAGGTGATCGTCCTCTACGGGGTGGAGGAGCTGCGAGACCATATACGATTCAGAATCATCGTAGTGATAAACAACCATACAATTCAATAGATACTAACAAGACTCATGCAAACGTGAAAGCCCTAAAGAAATGACACTTACAATCACGACGCCGTGAACCATCCTTCAAACCATCACGTGGAGGCACGTCTCGCCCCATGATCTCCCTCTTAGGAGGAGGTGAAACACCTCTTTTCAAAGGAGGACTGGCCTTTTTCCTTGGCACCAAAATAAACTGTGCACTCACTATGTTCCCATCAATTTGGCCCTGCACAAGTAAGACTCACGTTGTTCAATAAGCGTTTTGCAAAAACTAGCACCAAAATGAGTTTCCTTTCATCATATAACAAGGGTTTCAACACAAAATAAAACAAATCCAAACGACCTTGGTAACTACAACACGAAAGAGAAACCATATGAATTTTCGTGGGGAAAAGGACACAAACCCCGTCCATATGCGCCAATGCCTTCTCAGCATCGACTCTTGTTTTAAACTCAACATAACCGTACCCTTTCGGCAGATTCACCTGTTCATCGCGGTAAAAGAATGTGGAAATCAGTTCTGACTGCATGAATACTGAAAGCTATTGGAGAAGTAAAATATTGAGCCTTGATATTTACCAGTACTACTGAAATAATACCAAGAACAAAAAAACTATGACTGAAGATGCAGATCAGCTAAGTATCTCACATAAGTTCCAAGAACAAACACCACATCGGGAAGAACAAGTTAAAAGACTCTAAAAATTAAAGAAAATGTCTCTCCTGATTGATAAGCAATAAAAGTCAACAAGAATGTGACAAAAGGTCATAGTGCCTTACAGTGCGATCCATTGCCAGCTCCACATGCACAATTTCTCCATAATTTCCTGTAATAAGCCAGTATACAAAAGGCAGCTTCACATATTTAGTAAAGTAGAGAGCCATCCATCCACACGCATGATTCCTAGACAGAGAACAAAGCTACGATTACAATTCATTATAAAGTATAAAGCTCACAACACCCCTGACTGTGTAACGGCGATATAGAGAAGGGCTGAATCTCAAACATACCAAATATCTCTTTTAGATGTGTCTCGTTTACATTCCGAGTAAGACAACCAACATGTAACACAGTAGACTCAGGTGTCGGAGTACGTAATTTTCTGCGATCCAAATTAAGCAGGGTGATCAGAAAACAACAAGCCGATAAGCTTGAAGTATCAACGATGTTCAAAAACAGCGGGTACACAGGTATCTTAAACATCAAAAGGAATCACACCACGAACAAGAATCAACGGCCGGCCCAGGGCTCCCTCTACCAGCTCGAAACAAGACAATTCGCACAGGAAGAGCTATACAAATTCCTTACTTGGCGGGGGAAATTCTCTTAGGTGGAGGAGAGGATGATCTGATTTTCTTTGCACCTGAAACACCACTGCACACAACCAAAACCGTAAAGAATATGTTAAGTGGTTGACCAAACACACATGACCTCTAAATGTAGAAACGTACTGAGCAACTTATAGGAAGGTTCTCGGACACTTCCTGACCAAAGAGTAAGCCTGCACTACAAAATGTGGCCGGGGTATCTGTACTATAGCATATGAGACATTCAACTCTTAAACTAAACGATCATTTACTACTCAGCTTCCAGGTTGGATGCTAAAGAAAAAAAATATGGTGAAACATGTGAAGTGGAGTTGCCTTGCAACTTCTGAGGATGCAATACATAGTAAAAAATTCCGCAAATACTAATGCGGAGCTAATGTTTGAGGCACAAAAGCAAGTGAGAACCCCGTTTCGATCTTCACGACTGTACACCACTCAGGAAAATAAAATAAAAAAGAATAAAACAAAAATCCTGAATCATGAACAACAGTTGGAATGTATGTTCATATCCACTTTGGTGGACCAGAATAATACAATTAGACTCTCTTCTTACCAGGGACATTCAAATGGCATTTCACCCCATGTTCATGTTTAGCTTTTACCACAGACTACCTGGTTTTTGCAGGAGGGCTCCGGCTTCTGGAGACTTCGCTTCCAGAAGAAGAAGACGACGGTGACCTTGATCTTGAACCTGATGCTGACGATGAACCCGTATAAGAGGATGACCCAGTGGTAACTGATGGTGATGCCGCTCTAGGTTTTCCTACTGTTTTTGCCATTCTTTTTACTCGGCCAGCTTCCCTCCAACCAAATGCATACGAGAGTATTCCACACCCCTAAAAAATTCAACGGTACAAGGACACCGATTCAAACCCAAGTGCATACGCAGAAACTCTGATAGAAGTATATGCCCGAGGAGCTTACTGAGAGCATTCAATATATGCTCATCTTGGCACGTAAAGAACCACATTTCCTAATCCGCTTCAAAAAGAAACATAACACGATCACTAAAAGTGCGTTCAAAACATTACACGCAATACTCAACCATCATTACCAATAAAAGACGGCACTTCAATCTGCTCAAGAAATGTACGACCAACCTACTCAACACTACGAACAAAATATCCTACCATTGGCTTTAAAACTAACACCGCTATTTCAAATGGCCAGAAAAGTGCTCAACAAAAAAACTAAAAACCAAAAACAAACCCACCCTGTAAACGCAGTAACGACCTTTTCCAACACTACATTAAAATAAAAACCAACCAACACAGCCACTGTCTTAAACCAAACTACAAAACACGGCGCGAATTTAAAACCAATGCAAACTCCGGAAGGAACCGTAGTCCTGCATTAACCCGAACAAGCAGAAGCTCTCCACAACGCCAACGAAAACGAAAATCCTCATTAACTGAACGCAGAGTCCATCGTTTCAATCAAACAAGCACTCATTGCGAAGAGGGAAAACGGGACATACAGCCAGCGAATAGGACGAGCTTGAACGCACCCTTCCAGAGATGAAACGGTCGACCTGCTCCAGGAAAACCAACGCAGACACACATACACACACACACACACACACACACTCGAAATGGAATCCTTCTCGCGCTTCACGACTCTCTGCATTAGGGCAACCACACTTTCCATCTACATCGCTGTTACATTCTACGCGAATTATGTAAGCCCTGGATACATATTCTGAGGAGATAACTGGCTCTTCTTGTTTGACCCTCTTGAGTGACGCTCCAAACCCATTTCCGATCGTGGATGATCTCATTCGTCAGAGGATGAACGGTTTTATTGGATGAATGTTGTCTTGGTCTGCGTTTGGTTCCTCTTCGACACTGAGTGGACAAGGTTTGCTATCGGCGTCACGGCTGGTGTGATTGATCAGTGAATAATCATTCAAGTTCTCCAGCCATCGAATCTGAATTCTCATGAAATCAATCCCGCGGAGCTGATTTCTCGTAATGATGAGCTTCAATTTGAGATTCGAGTGGGGGTACGATGAGTTTTTGGGTTTAATCAATCCCGCTGTGAGCTTGTCATTCGGAGGCTCTGAGGAGATTCAGCCTAGGAATTAGCGTTGTGGGAGTTGTAGCGGCCACTGCTGCTTTAGAGTTGGACTGTAGAGCTTCTTTGCAACAAAGTTATACGTGATTTAGAGGATTTTTTCAGGAATTAGGGTTTTTTGTACATTTAATGGATTGCTGTTTGAGACCGGCATCGTGGAGTCGACATGGGTATGAATTGGAAACTGGGAAGCGGAACATTGACTTCTCTAGTGTAAATAGTACCAGGTCTGTGTGTTTTTCGGCCGTTAGGAATGGGGTCGTTCGGGATGCATTGCTAATAGGTGGAGTTTATTGGAACGTTAGCAAGGAAGGATTGAGTAGAACATTTGCGGCGGTTTGTGACCTTGGCAAAGGGGGGCAGAAGGAGAGGACTGCTGTGATTGTGGGAGCAGGTCCTGCGGGGGCTTTATTGGCATTACTGTTGGCAAAGCAAGACTGGAAGGTAGACGTGTTCGAGAGCAAGCATTGGAGTGATGGGAGCTGGGCCCCTTGGCAGCCGGATGGGTGGAATGTCATGCTGGGAGCTCGAGCTGCTTATTGCCTGGAACATGTGGGTCTCAAGGATGATGTCTGGTCCGAAGGAGTCTTTTGTTCTGGCCGCACTGTTGTCGCAGGTACGTATGCGTAAAGACCATAAAGCCCCGATTTTAATACGAATTATCATGCAACACTGCAGGGCTTAGGCTTTAGGGTTTAAGGTACAGGGCTCTATTTTGCATTTCAACATTTATTATTTAATTGTGCAGGTGGTGGGTTGAAGCCGAAGTACCAGCCATATGGTTATGAATTGTTGGCCATTCCACAGCCCAAGTTGGCGTCAGTGTTGATCAACTCTGGGATGCACAAGTATCCTGAGAGGATTTCTTACCATTTTGGATGGGGCTTAAAATCTTTGGACCCGGATGAGTCTGTCGCTGAATTCAGCCCTTCAGGTGAACCTCTAGGTTTGGCTGGTCGAGATAACATTGTTGTGACAGCTGATCTCGTGGTTGGAGCGGATGGGCTTCATTCAAAAACCAGAGCTGAATTGGAGAGAAATATTACTAGTTTCAAATCTACTCTTAAAGTTGTGCCTGCAGGTCGTCATATAAGGTAATTAAACTTATTCTCATGGATTTTGAAGTTTCATGTTTATAAGTTTGGAGGTGATTGATGGTAAAAATTTGAGCAGGGTTCAGCAGACTTATCACGCATGTTGAAGCTGAGATGGGGTAGGGCTAGCCTCTCAAATTGCGGGGTTGTTGGGGTCTGTGTGGGTCAGGCTCAGAGTACCGGTAGATGTGCTGGGGGAACAAGTGGATGAGAAAGGCAATGTGCATGGCCCAAGTATGCTTGTGGTTGCAAGAAAGGCAAAGTTAATCTGGGGAGTTCCCAACCGGGATGGAACCATGGGGTTGACAATTCAGGGCATCAGGGGCTCCACCGCTGCAGATGTTTCACTGGAAATGCAGGAATCCTTCCCTGAGGTACGTCATGGCAACGAGCTATCTGTAGAGTCTTCATTTCCGCATCGTTGTCTATAATCTACTTTTGCGATTCATGATGGATTTGTATTAGGTGATCTGGTTGTTTGATCATCTCTATTAAACAAGTTCATCAATGGCAGTTGTCTGATTTCTTCGGCGCGGACGGGTATGCAAGCGCACGCTTAGCTGCTTCTCCCGAACGATTTCAAGGCACGGTTACTGCAATATCGTACAACTACAAGCAAACTGTATGTTCTTGTCTGCTAATTCGTATGAGACTCATGCTTTTAGTCGAATGTTCAGAATGAGTTCTAATTTGCTTTGGTGATGTTTCTCAAATCCTCTAGACTTACTCAAGGTAGGCCGCTTGTCTCCGCAGGTTTTATTGGGTGACGCTGCACACTCACTGCTGAATGTCACTCACCTGGGTACAGGCTTGGCGCTGGAGGATTGTCTTGTGTTAGATCGTCTCCTACAAAGCTCTTTGGAAAACCAAGATCATAATATAGTTGAATGTATAGCAATCGCTCTGTCAAACTTTTCTAACGAACGTGTTCCAGAAATGGTTGCTGCAGCACAGCTTTGTATCGATGTATCTAGAACTAATATGTAAGATCCCCTCACTATTCGCATTGCTGTTATACGTCACATTCCATCAGTCTAGGAACTTTGTCTAACATTTATGTGTTTGTGGTCATTATGATAATATTAAGAAAATGATCTCGATTCTGTTTCAATGTGCAGGTTTCAAGTGGAGTTGCAGCGGGCAATTTTGAGGGTTGTTACGAGATTCCTGCCGAGAATCCAGCATTGGCAAAAGGCAGCCAATACACAAGTAGTATCAGTTCAGCAATTAGTTAAATGGCGATCTAGAGAGATTTTGATTGTACGGATAGCCCTTGTGTTTGCATCTGTGCTTTTACTGTTGCGTGCTATTCGTTTGGTGCGGCTGGCACTCAGAGTAGTATCGCCACTGGCCAATTTCTTGCCAAATTAAATGTATCCCTGAACAAAATTGGTGCTAAATTCAATACAATAGACTTTGCTGCATCCATAGGACGGCATGATTTTATTCTTGTAGGATTCCCGACGTCTTGACCTAGACAGTAGTATGTATGAACAGGTCATAGACAGCAAGATGACATCTTCAACATAGGCAAATGGATTTCGTTGACTACTTCATGTTGTAGGTCGAATTAAAAGCACTGTCATGGATTATAAGCCCATCATAGAATCAGGTTTTGGATTCGTATTCACTGTTTTTACATCTTGGCCATTGCTGCACCTTGAAGGTATCTACAAGACGCAAAGTTAACCTGGATAGTTATGAACTTTGACTCCTGTATGTGGCAATTGATGTGGTGAACTATTGGATTTACTAGTTTTTTAATTGGTGGTTGTCTCTCTTACTTGATACCCTGGCCATTGAGAAACCCCTGAGCGCCTTCGTTGTTTCGCCTCGTTTGAAGTTTTCAGATTCTGTTCTCCAGATAACCAATTCAGAGGTGCTTGTGTAATGGAATGCTCACTCATTGATTGTAAACTCGTATGTACATGAGCTGTGAAAGAGTAGTTTATATTCCACTACATTGTAGGATTTAAGTTAAGTACGAGAGCACAGAAGGTACTTAAACAAAAAGTACTTGTATTGATAGAAAGTAGCATACAACCTATAGGACTCACTAACTATAGCCCATTTCCTCCAATTTGGAATAGTTTCTTGGATACATGTGTTCACGAAATAAAATTGACACAAGTCGGCATGTGATGGCAATTACCAGTACAAAATCCTACCATGGTTTCTTACCACTAACTTGACACTACTACTTGAAACAAAACCATTGGTCATATGAGACAACCCTAGATATTAAGGGCTCTGACAAGCCAGACAGCTGATCAATACGAAATTTACTAGTTGGATTGAAGGCAGCACTTGAAGTTAAGTCGTCTATTAAACTCAAAGAAAAGTTTCATGCCTAAATCCAGAACCTCAACTTGCCTGGTTCAATATTCCAACTATTTACTAGCCAGACGTGGACAACAAGATCCGTAAATATACTAAACATTTGCAGTTCCAGCTAAGCGCTCAAAACTATCACCGGTTCTAATAATTCTTTCCGACACCTTAACTAACCTGGACTGCCAACAAATTTTCTAAGAATTTCACACAACACACTCGTTGAACATAGACGTCATTTACTTCCTTTTGACGCTGCCTGCCCTTCTGGCTTTGATGAACTTCCTATTAGGTTTAGCACCCGAGTCTTGTCCAGTTGACCCAAGAGCAAAGCCACCACCACCAAAGTTAAGAGGTTGTCCTGGCTGAGGCGATGGCGCAAAAGGATTGGCGGCAGTAGCAGGGGAAGGTTGCGGAGTAGATGATGCTGCAAACGGATTCGCTACTGGAGAAGCTGCTGAACTTCCAAAGCTTCCAAATACTGGTGCAGGTGTGGGGGCTGAAGCGGTGGGTTTACCGAATGCATTTTGGGCAGCAGCACCAAACACGGGTGTTTGTTGTGGAGGTGGTGAAGAGGCCATCATCTGGCCATCATCTGCCATACTGTCTTCCATATCAGTTCCCGTCCCACCGTTTGGAGAAGAGGAAAATGCAGGTGCCGAGCTACCTACGCCAAACATAGACGAAGAAGAAGGTTTCGCACCAAAACTGAAGGGTGCAGGTGATGCGGCGCTGGAACCACCAAAGGCAAATGCACCAGTTGAAGTAGTCGGGGCACTAGATGCTCCAAATGCAAAAGCACCAGTTGACGTGGTTGGTAATGCGGCACCGGAACCAAAAGCGAAGGGAGAACCAGACCCAACAGAAGAACCAAATGAAAAAGGAGCTGGAGAAGATGATGACCCCGTATTGGCAGAAGCTCCAAAACCAAAGACGGGAGCATGAGATTGGGAGGGTTGAGCTGGAGCTTCTGAGCTGAAACCTCCGAAGGCAGGTTTGCTAATTGTATTAGACGTTCCAAATGCCGGGGTGCTAGATGCTCCAAAAGCTGGGGTGCTGGACGCTCCAAATGCGGGAGTGCTAGATGCTCCAAATGCGGGAGTGCTAGGTGCCCCAAATGCAGGAGTGCTAGAAGCTCCGAATGCGGGAGTGCTAGAAGCTCCAAATGCAGGGGTGCTAGAAGCTCCAAATGCAGGGGTGCTAGAAGCTCCAAATGCCGGGGTGCTAGAAGCTCCAAATGCCGGGGTGCTAGAAGCTCCAAATGCCGGGGCGCTAGAGGCTCCAAATGCGGGAGTGCTAGAGGCTCCAAATGCGGGAGTGCTAGAGGCTCCAAATGCGGGAGAGCTAGAAGCTCCGAATGCAGGAGTACTTGACGACCCAAATGTAGGAGTGCTCGAAGCTCCAAAAGATCCAGTACTTAACGCACCGAATACAGGAGAACTGGAAGCTCCATCCAATGATGGTGTTGGATTGCTCGACCCAAATGTTGAGCTGCCAAAAAGAAGAGAAGATGATCCAAATGCATTTGTCGTACCAAATGAAGTCGTGGCCAAGGATGGTGTGGAAGTTGTTGAGGTTGCAGGAGAGGGCTTAAAGCCAAACAGGGACGTGGAATTGGACGCTGGTGCTGGTGAGCTTGAGCCTTGACCAAAAACTGAAGTAGAGAAGTTCGCTGACGATAACGCTGAAGCTGGAATAGTTCCAGAAGCGGACGATCCAAAAGTCACAGGAGCAGCCGCTGTATTTAAAACAGACAAACGTCAGCCATGGAAGCAACACATCACCTTCTCTTTAGCAAAACACTACCAAGAATTTTCATTACACTCCAAATTTAATCCATCCCAGCAACAACACTAGAATGAAGAAGAAGTAGCAAATCAATAGAATAAGACGACCTGAAAAATGCAAAAAGCAACACTTTAAAACCTTTGAAATCTCAAAAAAGTAGATTCTTGTGGTACCTGAAATATCAACAGCATTCTCCCGACCAAACGGCCGCTTTTGAGGTCTATCCGCATCATCCAAAGTTGAAGCAGGAGCTGTTGACTGCAGAGGAGGTGCTGGAGAAGAGCTAGCGGCTGCCCCAAATGAAAATAGATCATTTTTCGTTCCAAAAGCAGAAGAGGATGTGGCTGCGGTTGATGGAGCCGGAGATACCGCTGCGTTTTCAAATAATTTAGAACCAGCACTAAGAGATGCATCAGCAGTCAGGGTAGCAGGTTCTGCAGATGGAGATGATCCCGTCTTGCCAGGACTGAAGAGGTTAGGTTCAGTATTTGAAACCGAGGTAGTCAAATTTGAGAATCCTGCACTAGAACTAGCAGTTTGACCGCCTGAACCAAATACACCTGTAAAAAATGCAGACAAGCATCAGAATACGTCACGCACGTCACATGCTTACCTGTAACAACGCACACATACATTGAGAAGGTTCTACAAAACATTTCTGAGTACACCAGCTTTAGATAATAAGTATATACGGCATGTATACTCTGAATATGACTGCACGATATCCTGTGCAGGTATTAAAAACATTGATTAGAAATAAGTCCTGATGCACTAAAACATTAATAAGTACTGAAGATAAATTAACTAAATTCGTTACTACCTGGCATAGCCCCTGCACTAGGGGATCCAAATTTAGCCAACGAGAACGTGGAAGACGAGGATGTTGTAGTAGTCGTGGAGGTTTCCGGGCCTGACGAACCATACATAGAAGTTTGTCCTTTTGGTGCATCAGCTGCATTCGACGTATTAGATGCAGACACGTCACTGCAAAGAAAAACACCCAAAATAGATTAATGAAAAAACAAAAAGTTACTTCATCGAAATGCTTTGGATAGGAACGCAACAAAGACTAAGATATCAGTACTATCTACAAAGGCAAGATTCAGCACGATCTTTGCACACCAAGGGCATACCTTTGTAAAGAGTCTGATTTCCTTTCAGGCTGATGCTTAGACTTCGTCTCATCAGTATGTACACTATTATCAGCCCCACCTGCCCCTGTTGAGGGCAGTTTTAGCACCATATTATCGATTGGAGCACCTGTGTTGAATTTGTAACTAGGCAGACCATTGGACTTAGATGCGGGTTCTGTGCTGGATAGGGATGGAAATGGCTTAGGTGTCGGAGGCGGCTCCATGGTGGTGCCAAAAGAATTGGAGGATGGAAATGTAAAACCTCCTAAAGCAGCAGTTGATTTTCCATCAATCACAGCAGTCTCTAAGGTATCCCTCTGAAACCCAAAACCAATTGAAGGACCAGATACATCTGCTGTAAAACTCGAGGATCTGAGTGGATCATTATCGAACAAGCCAGCTCCAGGATAATTATTTTCGCCTGTTGGGAATGAAGTTGAACTTGTCACAGTGGTGGTGGGCAAGGTAGCGTTAGTTCCTCGGGTTTCTTCATCCGAATCCTGCATCATAGAGAAATAAAATTTCTTAACATACTTCATGAGCAAAAGAAACAACAAACTAATTAACAATGGAGACGAAAGTAAGATAAGTGTTCATAAAGGAATAAGAAGCATAGAACATGCAGAAACACGCTAGGTGGAAACAAAACATAGAATAAGTCCTCCATAAACATAGCAAGCAACAAACCACTCACATCGAAATCCGCATTAATCTGAAATCCTTTATTTCTTCCAATGGCTGGACTTTGGTTAGCCAAACTAGACTCTGAAAACTTCAACCTGGCTGCGTCTTGGAAAGAAAATGATGGTTGATCTGCAAACAACAGTTCACGTTTAAATGGAAATGTCGACGTTAAGTATTCTTGCCTACCCAAAACGATCTTTGCACAAGATAAAGCTGTAGCTAGCACCTAGCAAACCTAAAACTTTCAATAACCTCCAAAAGAAAACCGAATACCATAATGCTGTTGAATATGAGCAAACATAGTATTTATACCTATACTCTTATCTTCAGAAGCATGTGATAAGGCAGAAGCTGGCGCTTTGCCTTTGCCTCTCGCCTTTGTACCCTGTTCAGCTCCCGTCCAAGAACCTCCAGCAGCAGAGTACAAATCATCCTCAAGATTGCGACCCTGTCCTGAAGGTCCAGCTTCTTCCTGAGGCCCTGCAAAATCCCAAGACTGAACAAAACCATGACAAATTAAACTCGTAGTAAGAATCATTAAATTCAAGTAATAATTTTTTAACAAATATAAAAACCGGAGTATAGTACACAATAGGAACACTGATCGCATAATTAACACAAAAACATTGAAAAAGGATAGGCTGAATTGTGTTAACTGTACCTGCATGGTCTGACGTGCCTTATCGTTCATCATACTAGTAATGAGCTCAGTAGGTGGACGCTCCCTGACTAATGCCAATTCTGTGTCCAAGGACTTCTGTTTTGGAGATGGAGTCATCATGTCCAAAGTTTCTAAAATTTTGCGAGCTGTTGCGCTTGCTCTTTCGGGTACAGATGCATTTGGTTCTACTACTGAACTTTTGCTTTCCTTGTGCTGATGAACATTTTTCGCATTACCTTTTCCCTGAAGCATTTAAACCAATTCTACTGGTGAAGATACAACTAAAACAAAGTTCTGCGTATCTACTGCTACAGTCGTAGAACGTGACAGAGTTGAAAAACCTCACAATACTCTCAGTCATGAGGTGTGTTGAATGAGTATTAAGGGATTTAATTTCTCACCTCAGTTTCAACATTCCCGCTCCACATTGTAATCACTTTTTGTTTGACATCAACAGGAGTCTGTAATGCCCTTGGAGGAGGTGGAGGATACACGCCCAATGAACCTCGTCTTAGCATTCCACTGGCTGGACTTGGTGTGTACAAAGATGACCTAGGCCTTAATCGTCGAATAGGCCCACCAGAAGAATACCCACCATCCTCTAGAGCTGCGGAACCTCTCTTTTTGGATCCCTGTTAAGGACAGGAAAGTAGCTTTGTTAGTGTGCGTTGATCTTGAAAATCACCTCGAGTGACTAAATCAGTGACAATTCTTACACAACGCACAAAAGTCACCTACAGGTTATTCGACGACCGCAAACATAAGCGCAAAAATGTCATTAGCACTGATTCAAGACCAATGTCATTAAGAACACAAAAAAACACACCAGCAGTTAATGAAACTAATACCTCTCCGGACAGTGAATATCCAGTTGCTGAACTGGGTGCGGTGATGCGAGCAACAGGCAGAGGGCGTCCAACCGTGCGAGTCAGAGCTGGAGTTCGCAGGTTTTCATCAAAACCAATGTCTAGACTACGAGGGCCACCTGGAGGGGGAAGATGAAAATAACTAGGAACATCGGCGAAACCATACTTAGTTGAGATATTGGTTGGTTGTTGCTTCCTCAACATATAAGGTGAAGACTGGTAAGGGGAGAGTCGTAGTTGAGTTGGAACTTTTTCCCGAGTAAGTGTAACCCGAGCAGGTGTAACCACTCTTGTAACTCGATCCCCCATGTACGCTCTAGCAACATCCACTGCCACAATTTCTCCCCCCTGAAAAGACAATCCGAAACAGAATCGTGCATAAGAGGAGATACAACTACTTAATTATGTTAAAATGAAAGATATGAAAGATAGACCAGAAGTTTTAGGCACAATCAGGTTCCGCATCGTTCTTACTGTACCTCAGAAGCCCCAGCCTCAGTAGGAGTGCCATTTCCTTTTCCAAAATCACCCGGCCAAAGATTAGATTTCTGTTCTTGCCGAGCTTTCGTGCGTTCTTCCCTCCATCTTTGAGCATCGGAAAGTTGCCCATTGCTAGGAGTAGACTCGAGGGCCGGAACATGGTTAACATGAGTAGTTCTCTGTTCTTCTGTGTTAACGTGATCAACTTGTTCTTCTGCGGTCCCATTCTCCTTAGAATACGACTTGAAACTTGCTATTAACCGATCGGCTTCTTCCCTGGCAGAGAGAAGACTGTCTTAGCTCTAGTTTAATGACGTGAAATAGGAGGACCATCAGTTATCAATGATGAGGCAGGTACATCTAACCTGCGTTCAAGAGGCATACAACCAAAAACGAGTGTATTTCCTGTTGCAGGGATGCTGGAAGGAACCTGTCCAAGTATCCCACCGGTTCTGAAAACCAATAAATCAACGAACGAAAATTAGGACATACCTTGAGAAGGTCCTTTTCATCCAACTTTCCACTTCTGACGTTTTGTCTTCCTCGCCTTGCTGACTTCCAGCTTCCATAGACTCCTGTAAAGATTTGCGTCGACAACTCCAAACATTGAACTATAGGTAGAAAATGTTGGTGAATCCATTGACCACCTTGATGACAAACACTCCCCAACGCAAATTGCGCTGCTACAAGCTCTAGAATATAAGGAAAAAGACAAGGGCACGAAAAATTATGAAGCTGATTACAGCAAAAGATCCGATGTTGACGATACGCAGCAAATAAGCATGAGATACGTAAAGACAGCACAGTTGAGATTATAAACATAATGAATGGGAATGCTTACAACTTCGACAGCTGAAGGCGACAACGTGTCCGTTTGCCCTTCGGCATTATTCGCTGCAAACAAAAATTGGAATGAAGAAGATAATTAGAGCTCGGCAAGCAATCAAAAAATAGTTCGAAGGGTGGAAGAGGAAAAAAATTATTCAGTTTCATTACATACACACACAACTACGAATACAATCACTATTACATCAAGAGCAAAATCCCTACTATCATCATGAACGAATTCCCCTAAGATAAGGAACTGCACAACTGATACATTATTTTTATTTCCTAGTAGCAATTCGCCATGTTTAAATACTGCCCTGGTAAGCACACGTAGGATCATCACGAATCTCACCAGCAGTTTTCTCCGCCTCTTTGAGCAGCAACAGACCGTCCCCGGCCGAGCGCCTGAAAAATGAAGAATACAGGTACGAAGCTCCCGAGGTGACAATCTTGGAAGCGGTACCGAGCAACCTCGACCCCAACCACCCTTCCCGCCTCGCTCCGTCTGCCGCACCTCCATTGGCATTAATCAACGCGGCCGCCTGAGGCCCAGCCGATGCATGGCGCCCAACAGCCGGCCGGTCGTACGGAGTACCATTTCGTTTCGGAGCTCGTCGAGGGCGCATCTTGCCGCCCCCGCCTACACCATACGTACCCCTGTCTCCATTCTGCACTGGCGAATACGTCATAGCAGCCATCCTCTACCCTAGAGGATCTCCAAAACGAAACAATCACTTTTTTCTCCTGGACGAAAATGCAAAACCACTCGCAGAACGCCGAGCTCTCGCCGCGCGGTGATATCCCCTGCCTCCACAAGGCATGATCCCTGTCCCGAGTCCAATTGAGTCCTCACAACCGCTTGTCGCCTCCGGCTCCTCCCCCACTCCCTACGAAAGAGAAGAAGGAGCTCCTCAACAGTGCCTTAGGGTTTGGTTTCAAACTAGGGGCCTGCCAACGCCCTCCCCGGGAGATGACGACCCCATGACCGCGATCTCCCCTGCAGCTGCGGCGCCACACCTTTTCTGACGCCAACAGCCGTCGCAAGCCGCAACTGCCAGCGTGGCCACCTGCCCCGACCCCCCTTTGTCCTATTCGCCACGCCCGAAACCGCCTCGCAGCGCGCCGCGCCTTTACACTCCAAGTGCCTTTCCCCCACCAAAAAGCATCGTTGCATGTTCCTGGTCGCTTTCACTCCAACATTCTACGAACACAACTTCAGAAGCAGTAGACTCATGCCCCTTCACAAGCAGCGACGAATCCCAACAGAACAATTCATTCCTGAAACTGCTCCACAAATTCCTCGACACCTCGAACATTGTAATGTCGGTGCGTTTCTATGACATGATACTCCGCCGCGACAGTTTCTGGACCTGCCCACCCGATTCCTAATGTCGATCTCCCGAGGAGGATCGGATGGTGGGATTGCAACGGGGAGATTCAAGGGTGCCTGAGTGCATTTTAGTGATGCTGCGTGGCGTCTGCACATGAGACAATTGCGTCCCCTTCGATGAGCCCGTGTGTGTGGAGTTCTGCTGCCTTGTTTCTGCTGTGTCCACAGCAAGTCGCCGTGAGCTCAGCTTTGAGGAGACTATGGCTGGTCTTGGCCATCACCAGCAGCACAGGCATGCTGTGTGTACAACGCCTCCTAGTAAACACTAAACCATAAATATGGCTTGTGTCTTGGAATTGGAAAACAGAAGCCAGGGTCTTTCCATTCTCTACACAATGAAACGTTAAACTTAGCTTCGCCCTTTCTATTATTGAAGCTAAACTTGTGTTATTCTAAATGTTGATCCAATGGATAAATCATTATTAGACTAACTAATACCATAACACACCATAGAATCAATATTTATGTAGTATTAACAAACATTCACTAATGTATTTGTCTTTTATTAAATGTTATGTAGTGACAATGTGAAGTTTTTTTAGTTGTTTGTTTTAGTTGTTTGCATATATTATCTTATTGATTTCTTGGGCCAATAGAACAAATAAGATATTCTAGTAAGAATGGTTCTCAATAGAATTATTTTCTAAAAATTATAAAATATTTGAATAGAACTATTATACAATCATGTTTCAACTCAAGATTCCGTAATTTTACATAACCTAAGTTGTCTCATATATATTTTAGTAGATCTTTATTTGATCATATTTTTATTTGAATAGTTTCACTTTATAAAACAATATATATATATATATATATATATATATATATATATATAATATAATCATGTCTATTTAATGATGCCAAAACCACTAAAAATCATTCCAAAATTACTAAAACCTAAAAATCAGACCCATTGATATTTGAAACTATTTCTTACATAAAAATGGTTGTATAATTGCACCCCATCAAAGCTTGCGAGTACCACTCTTTAGAATGCTTGTGAGCTCTAAGACAACATATTTTGTCTTAATAAAGACATTAATGCAGGCTCCACTATACAAGTTGAGTTCACATATCTCTCAAGGATAAGAACTCGATGAAAACAAATAAACATATGAAACTTCTATTAAGAAAAATAACAAAATAGAAGTAAAGAAGTATGTATATTAAAAGAAACTAAAATGGCTATTGCCACAAGACAAGAAAACTACAGATTCTTGAATGTAGACTAGAAGCAAGAAAGGAGTTGATAAGAGTGAAGAAGGCTTCACTCTTGCCTCTATAATTATTATCTAATTAAGAGCTATGTGGCAGTATTCTATAGGACCTCCTACACATGTCTAATTTGCAAGACACATGTCAAACTTGCATGACAAGTTTTCCACATGTGCGCCACATACTTGGCTTGTTTCATAAGCTACCAACATGTGTGATACATGGCAAGCTTGTTCCACAAGCTACCAACATGTGCACCATGTGGCTAGCTTGTTGACCAAGTTTTTAACCTACCAATCATCTATAGACATGTATAAAGGTGATTCTGCATCTATGAAGCTTCTAGGAAGCTTTTCTATCAAATATTATCAAATCAACTTATTTTACCTATTTCTATTGGTCTATATTAATTAGATAATTATTGAGGTAAATCTTATGCCCCTGACATTATTCCCCCTTCTAGAGACGAGTTCAACAAGGAGTGGTGATTACATGTTGAGGAAGTCAAGGATACATCAAATTGTGCTTGTCACATACTCTGATCTTTGTTCCCTTCAAAGGTAGTTGATATGTCCTTTCAGCCATCGATAATGTCCTATACCAGGGCAAGAGGATCACCCTGTTATTTGATTATTGTTGAGGCCTTCATAACTCCCTTCAAAGAAAACATTAGGAATACCATCAAGAGTAGTTCCTACCTCTAAAAGTATCACCAAACATCGGGAGTCTCTTCTAAGGTCGAGATACCAAACACATTGTATTTCGCCATTAATCCAAGGAATGACATGTCGTTTTAGAGGGTCTTCATCTCTATTCTGTCGTCTTGAAGGTTGTGATAGTCGTAATGTCTCGTCTGATAAATCAGCAGATGATGGCTCTTGAGCTAAATTCACTGGTTGTTGATCCTCGATGTCTTTAGCACAAACAAATCTAACAAAATAACAAACAATGATACAAGGTAGGATGAAACCTTTATAGAACCTGCTTTGCTTTATAGCAAAGATTTTCTTGATTTTTTTATCTTAATTTTGACGGATGTCGTCGATGAAATGCATTGACTTTTATTGATGCATTTGCTAGATTTTTAGATGGCTCCCATGTGCGTTTAGTAATATTGTATCCGCGCCAATGCGCAAGATATTCCAATCGATTTCGGCGTTGCCTTGAATCTAAAATCTCTTCAATCTCAAATTCTTCATCGTTGTTCACTTCTATAGGAGGCGGTGGCACTTGTCTTCTTCTTTACATATCCATTGTCTTGTAAAGCTCGAGTAGTGACATGTGGAATACAAGATGGATCTTTATAGATTCCGGTAGGTGTAATCGATATGCAACTAGATTGATTTGTTCAAAAATAGGAAAAGATTTAAGCCTACGATAGTCCAACTTATCACAAAGACAAGTAGTCTTGATATTGTAATGAAGTAACCATATCTTATCCTCCACGTTGAATTGTGGTTGTTCCTTGCGATACACATCTGCATTTATTTTTTCTTGTTCTTGAGCTTCTTTTAATTGCACCTTCATTATTGCATGTAGCTCTGACAAACAATTTGCCAAATCTTCTGCCGCTAGATTATTAATTTTTAAAAAATCAAAAGCATCAAGTCATTGGTGATAACTATAATTGGCAAAGAAAGGTGTTTGTTCCGTAGAAGAATGTATCGTATTATTATAAGCAAACTCTACCAATGGCAGAAGAGCTGTCCAATCATCTTGTTGGTAGTTGATGGTACACCTTAAGTATTCCTCCAAGACTTAGTTCACGCGCTCTGTTTGTCCGTCAGTTTGAAGATGAAAAGCTGAAGATAATTTTATATCCACTTTTAAGATCTTGAAAAGGGTTTTCCAAAATCTTGATACAAATTGAATTTCCCTATTCGATATAATATCTTTAGATAACCCATGATAGTGATAGATATTATCAATAAAAAGCTTAAATGTTTCTTCACCTGTGATAGATTTTATGCATGGCACAAATGAGCCATCTTGGTGAATCAATCCACTATCACAAATATAGAGTCATAAGATCTTGAGCTTGGAAGATCTATGATGAAATCCATAGAAATAGAAGATTATGATTGTTTTGGAATAGGTAATGGCTGAAGAAGTCTAAAAGGTTGATGACAAGGAGTCTTTGATCTTGAGTAGATATCACATGATTGTACAAAGTCTTTGACTACCTTCCACATTTGAGGCCACCAAAATTCTCTTGATATAAGTTCCAAAGTCTTGCTGTATCCAAAATATCCTGCTGCTAGAAAATCATGACATGCTTGAAGAGCACATAAACGTGTTTCTTCTTCTAGAACATATAGGCGTCCTTTGCAATATAGTAGGTTATTCTTAAACACAAATTTAGAAGAATCATGAGACTTAGAAGAATTATTCTTGATATCATGAATAAGAAGGTGTGAAGACATACTTAACTAAATTTTCTTGAGAAAAGTTGAATCAATAGTCAATGTTGATTTCATTGCTTGAAGATGAAATTGCTTTGGTTTCAAGAGGGCCGTTCTTTGTTGCTCAAAAGTTGCATCTCCTTCTTTTGGTCTAAAATAAGAATGTCTAGAAAGGACATCAGACAAATCTTATTGTTTTCCTAGCCGATATGTGATAATGAACTCGAATCTTCACAAAAACATACTCCAATGAGCTTGACGATGATTCAACATGCGATCCAACATGAAATACTGGAGGTTCTTGTGATCTGTATACATGGTAATTGGATTGGAAGCGCCTTCTAGATAATGACATCATTCTTGAAAGGAATCCATGATTGCAAGAAGTTCATTGTCGTGGATTTCATAATTGATCTCAACTGTTGAGAATTTTTTTGAATGAAAAGCTACTAGATGAAGTTTGTCATCTGTTCCCATTTGTGACAAAACCACATCGAAGGCAAAGTCTAATGCGTCTGTTTCTATAAAAAATGCCTTAGAAAAGTCAACACGATGCAAGATTGGTGCAGAAACAAACGATGTCTTCAGAGCTTTAAATATTACTTCCGCTTCTTGATTACATTAGAGTTTGTCTTTATAGGTCAAACGTGTAAGTGGAGCTGTAATTTGAGAGAAGTCTTTGATGAAGATCCAATAATAATTGGCAAATCCCAAAAAACATTGGACATCTCTTACCGTCTTTGAAATCTTCCAATTCATGATTGTCTAGACTTTTTTAGGATCCATTATGAGACCATCATTTGAAATGATGCATCATAAGAAATCAACTTGAATAGTGTGAAATACACACTTTTCTATCTTAGCGTACAATCCTGCATCTCTAAGTTTTTGTAATACTTGACAAACATGTGCTTCATGTTCTTCTACGTTCTTAGAATAGATCAAAATATCATCTAAGAATTTCATTTACCTATAACTCTTAATCTAATCGTTCAAATCTGCTAAAATTTCACATAAAAAATTGATGTGCTTTTAAAAACTAGCACAACATATTTCAACTGTTGATTCTTTATTGATCTTTAGATATCGTAAAAATCCTAGTAGTAGCTTTAAACCCTTGTTTACAAACACCCATGTACTAAATTTTTCATATCTCACAAATCCAATATTTAAATGCTATAAAACTTTGATATATAGCTTTTTAGCACAAAGATTCACCTTCTTGCAAATTTTTAGACAAAAATTCATCTAGAAACTCAAGATATGGTAAAATCCATCACTATAAATAAAACGGCCTACTTACTACCTTGGAATTCAAACTGCTATCTTTGACTCCCAATATCTCCTTCTTTAAAACTTCTATTATAAAAATTCTTCCACATCAAGTATAGAACTTGAAATCACCTCTCCAATTGCACCTCCCGATCTCCAAAAGCTCTCATATAACTTCTCCAATCCTCAAAAGAGTGACAGTTGGTACAAATTGCACATCTTAACTTCAAGCGCCTACTTCTCCCTCATAAAAACTCCAAATCTGTCAAATTTTACACAAAAATTGTAGCTCAAAAAACAAGCTTTCTAATCCTAGTCTTTGATTTTCCAATGGCCTCCTTGAAGTTGCCAAAACCCTTATTCTTGTTGCAGGCAGCCTCCTCAAAGCCTATTGGGCATGACCATTGACCAATAGGAATGAAGAACTTCATCCCTTGTCTTCATTCATCCTCATTTTGTCTTCATCCTTTCAAATAGGCCTCTTAGTACTAAGAATTAATTCTTCTTCTTTGGATCCTAATTGCCTCTCAAGGCTTTATACTAAATATTTAGGCTCTATATAATTTAAAAGCCATAACCAAACTAAGTAAAAATCTAAAATAAATTTTCTTATATCAACTCCCTTTAATTTATTTTACTAATCATTTTAACACACATCTAAATCTATAAACATATTATGCAATTTGAGTAGATTTTATACACATAACTTTTATTTTCAAATAGGTTTGTACAAAAAAGATTCAAATTTCCTCAAAAATCCTTCAAAACTTTATTCATCCGCAAGGACTTATTTCTTGCTGAATGTCAGAGTCCAATAACTCTTGATCCAATCATTTTGTTTCTATAAAATTTACTTCAAAGTATAGATAATCTTCTTAAGTTTCACTACAAGAAAGAATCGACCATAAATTCGTTTTTAATCGTCTGATATCTCAAAATTCCTAGCAGGTGCTTAAAACCCTAGCTCAGAGACACCTGAGCACTATTTTCCTTATATCTCACAAATCCAAAATCCTAATACTACAAAAAATTTGCACATAGTCTTGTGACATAAACACATACATTCTTGAAAATTTTGAGCCAAAAATCTATGAAATTGCCTAAGATATAGCTCAAAATGTAACTACTATGCAAACGGGTCACTTACTGCCCTTAAGTTTGTAAGCATTGACTTCAACTCCTAATATCTCTTTCACCCTAGTTTAGACTTTATCAAGCTGTATATGAAAAGTATAGCTGTGAAAGTGCTCTCTCCAATCCAAGTCGTTGATCCTTGATTGCTCTCTATATGCGCGAGTTATACCTAAAAGAGTGACAATAGGTCCAAAATCAAAACCTTAACTTTGGGTGTCTATAACTTCTTCATAAAAAGTGAAAATCACACAAAATTTGCACCTAAACCAGTTCCAAAAACCTAAACCTTATGATCCTAGTCTTTGATGTTCGACTCCCCTCCAGAAACAAATCCTAACTCCTAATAAATCCTCAAGTAGCCTCCTTGAAGCCCATTGGGCATGATTTTTGGCCAATTAGAATAAAGATTTCTATCATCCACCTCTATTCATCCACATGGATGGCCAAACTACCCTTTTAATACTAAAAACCTTTTTCTAACCCTTCTTCTTATAAGATTTGCATACTTGGTGTTTTAAGCACCAAATAAAAGAAATAAATAAGATCTTAAGGATCACCAATATCTAACATAGGTGACTTAAGATATATACAAGTTACTATCAATATAAAATTAACTTCAAAAGTCACTACTAAAAAAAAAAAAGATTGTATAAACCTTAATAATAATCCTTTTAATAGATTCCTTCTAAACTAGCAACTTAATCACATCCTATAACCAATAAAAGTCCACTGATATGGCTCTCATTTAGCTAAGTAGTAAATTGTACATTAAATATACATGTATAATTTTTTTATATAATAGCCGAACTATAACACGACAGCGTGTATAAAAGCTTTTGTACCTATAAGTATGAGTTTTATTATATTAGACTTATAGCTTTTCACTTGGTCGATAGGATGTTTAATAACGTTCTGAGAAATATCAAGTTTACAAGAATTCCAATCTATTTGAGGGTTATATTTTACTAGCCATAATAAACCTAAAATAATTAGATTAAACAAAGATTTAATTATGTTAAAGGTTACATAGCTATTATGACCATCTATTGTTACTTTTATAGGATGGGTTTCATGAGTGACGTCTCTAGAAGACAATGGACGACCATCTATGACTTCTACATATACGGGATTAGTTTTCTGTACTAAAGGTATTTTATGATTCTTAACAAATTATTCATCTAGAAAACATGTTGAGGCTCTTGAATCTAATAAGGCAAAGGCTTTGTAGTTTTTTGGTCTTAGATATACATCTATCATAAAACAAAGAAAGGGTTCTGAGGAGAGAACATGACCTTCACTAAGAATTGTACAAGGTTCCAACTGCATGGTCTCCATTGTAACTGAACAAATTCGTTTTCTGACATGTTGTCTTCTTTGACAACTATACTCCTCATTTTGTAGTTATGTCATTTCTTTGGACAATGTTGAGCAGTGTGCTTAGGCTCTCCACAATATAAACATAATCCTCTTTGACGACACCAAATCTTTTCTTGTTTAATAAGAAGTTTAAAATGTACCGCATCAATTTGCATGTCTTCTACTTCCAAATGTACGTTTTGTGAGGACGTTGATGTTGCCATTGAATAATAACGTTGAGGCTCCATTGTACGACTTTTGGATCAAAATTCAAAAAGTTGATTGTCACACTTCACAACAAAATCAATTGCTTGACTCAATGTTTGAAGATCAGATAAATTGAGCATTAATTTTTTTACCTCGTACTGTAATTCGTAGAGAAATTGGTTGATGAGTGCAACATCATCCCACTTGATATCAGTTGCTAGTTGTCAAAATTGTGAAGCGTATAATGACAGTGATTGATTGCCTTGTTATAGGATGCAAATCTTGTTGGTTGCAACATGGATTGTATCATGTTTTTCATATATAGATCAAAATTCTACTAAAAATGCCTCCAAATTATCCAATATTGGATCACGTTGTTCAAGAAAAGATGAAAACCACAATAAACCAAATCCCAAAAATAACGTTTCAATAATCCTAACTTGAGATCCTTGCATAGGATAACTTTGAGGTTGAAGTTCAATCACCAATTGTACCTGATTGACGAATCCTCAAAACTTAGATCTTATGCCATCAAACTTCTCAAGCAAACTAATTTTTGATTCTCTATTGTTTGAATGGTGCTCCATCATAGGTGAAGTAATATGGTTCGATGTAGATATTGACATAGCTCCAACCATCTCTATATCTTCACTTCTTGCTAATCTTGTTATTCCTTGTGGTGGTAAACTGAATTGATACATTGTAAGCATTAGCTCTCTCATTTGTTCTTGCATTCGTGCTATTGCACTCTTCGTTTCCACAAGTTCTACCATGATAATATAATAGGAAGAAAAATATCTATTCTCACTTCAAAAAATACAGAATAACACATTCAAAAGAAAAAATTC
Organism: Physcomitrellopsis africana; assembly: GCA_036785485.1. Taxonomy (NCBI): domain Eukaryota; kingdom Viridiplantae; phylum Streptophyta; class Bryopsida; order Funariales; family Funariaceae; genus Physcomitrellopsis; species Physcomitrellopsis africana. Next base: position 83,416 of record JAWRVF010000832.1, read on the forward strand.
TAGAAACAATATCAATTTAGAACTGGGTACTTCACAACTTCTAATATGCTTATGTCTTATCAAGAGAAAGGAATAATCCACTCTTAATCAAGAAAAGACAAAGCTTTGATATTATATGTGTACTCTTGTCAATTTGTTAGAGACAAGAACTCGATGAAAATAAATAAACATATGAAACTTTTATTAAGAAGAATAACAAAATAGAAGTAAGGAAGTATGTATATTAAAAAAAAATTAGAATGGCTATTACCACAAGATAAGAAAATTATAGACTCTTGAAACTAGACTAGAAGCAAGAAAGGAGTTGATAAGAGTGAAGAAGGCTTCATTCTTGCCTCTATAAATACTATCTAACTAAAAGCTACGTGGCAGTATTCTATAGAACCTCTTATACGTGTCTAATTTGCAAGACACATGTCAAAATTGCATGATAAGTTTCCAACAAGTGCGCCATGTACTTAGCTTGTTCTGTAAGCTACCAACATGTGTGATACATGGCTAGCTTGTTCCATAAGCTACCAACATATGCGCCATGTCGCTAGCTTATTGACCAAGTTTCTAACCTATCAATCACCAATAGACATGTATAAAGGTGGTTCCGCATCTATGAAGCTTTTAGGAAGCTTCTCTATCAAATATTATCAAATCAACTTATTTTACCTATTTCTATTGGTTTATATTAATTAGATAATTATTGGAATAAATCTTATGTCCGTGATAATATCTCATATAAGTTGTTTGTATGTGTTGGGGTTGGAGTTGGAGAGAAGAATTTGCACTTTTGGATATTCGATATAATCAAACAATGACTTGATGATGCATTGCAATGTTGAGCTTTTGTAAGCTGAAAATGATTGCCTCATTTGGGCGCTAGATCTTGGCCATAGACGAGGTATATGTTATATATGGCAAGCGGTTGACCTTGATTGAGTTGGAAAAATAGTCTCAATATTGTATGAAATATGATATGCTTTGAGTGCATATTTTATTTTAAACGTAGTTGCAATTCCTATAGCGCATGAATCTATATCTAACATCAGAACTATACTTCGTGTTGTTAGTATTAATTATATTTGGAATTGATACATATCACGTTTTATTTGAATTTAAAGTATTGCCATTGTACCTCTTGGCTCTACTTTGGAACAATTAATTTGGTTTTGGATGCATGAAGCACAAGTAGACACCACCATTGCCAATCAATACTTTAACAACAATAATAGCTACTCACTTGCAAATTGAGCTCAAACCTCTAATAGAGACAACATCAAAGAATAAACTTTGATAGATAGATAGAGTGCTTGGAAATGAGCATGTGCAATGTTGATATTGGACAAATTGGATCATGATGAATGAGCAACATAAAGATTGTATTCACTGCACTCGATGATTGATCAATAAGAACTACAAGGATAATACTCTATTGCAAAGACAAGATTAGATCAAATCCCATTTATTAGAACAATGGGCATTAACAACTAATTTGTACTCAAGAACATTCTTTTGGAATTCTTGATGCTAATCAATCCACTTTATCAATAATTTTTTTTTTTTCTATTATTGATATTTATTATATTTATATGATATTTTATAAAAATATAGTTTATTATTAAAAGAATATTACTTACCATGCCAAATCATAATTGATTTTAAATTTGTTTTTATAATTTTTAAGTTTGTTTTTATTAAATATTTTTATTGATATTTTAATTTTAATATGTGCAACTTGAGATAAATACAAAAAAATATAATCACTTGATTTTATATAAAAGAACTTGGTGTATGAATATACAAATAAATATAATTAATTATGCATTAATATCAAGATTAAAGAAATATTTATTTATTTATTTATTTATTTATTTCTACATTCAAATAAAAAATAGTGTATATCTTTTGAGACCTATGTTTTGTATTATATAATATTAAATCAATTGTTTACATATAAGATCATACATATTGGGCAATTTGTATCAATATGGCATTTAAAAATAAAATATTTGAATAATTTTAAAAAATATAAATATCAATTTTTGTAAAAAATTTCATTTTCTTCCAATGCATGAGAAAGTATAAAGTCAAATAACTAATCATGTGATTTATTTTTATTTTAACTCTTCAGTACAAGAGACTATTTTGCATGTCTTCAACATTCGAAAAGCGTTTTTTTTTTCCAAATATACCATGGTATTTATTTGCCCATATCTCTCAAATCTAATAAAAAACCAAAAATTACAAAATCAAAAGTTGATTTAATAAGCAACATGTTATAGTCATGACATTAGTCTCAACAATTTCACAATTGGCGAAGGCAATTATGAAATAACAATAAAGAAACGTAAATGGTTCCATGTATTGGTCAAGAGATTCAAGTTCATGTATTGGTCAAGAGATTCACATTCATGGTATAGTTTGTCAATTGTGAGATTTACCTTTATGACATAGTTTGTTACCTCCATGATGTAGTTTGTTAGTAGCAAGAATCATCTCCATGATGTAGTTTTTGGTGGCAAGATTTAAAGAGGAGTAAAACTCTTTACTAAAGACGACAAAATTACAACATGAATCATGAGATAATTACAGAATCCCGATTAGCCAGGACGCTGGAGATGCATTGGACAAAGGTGGATGAGAAAAGTAAATTCCCTGCGTTTGCACATGTATACACATAAGGGGATCCTGTGGACTAATTTAAAGTATATGTAACAAATGTGGCATCAGACTCTTAAGAACAAAGAGCACTCTGGTCTTACAATCAACTCAGGAGAAGCGACCTCCACATACCCACAGATGAAAGTAACCCTGAGAACCCGCGAGAACGGTAAAGCTTCCTTCTTATTATTTTAGAGGAATAAGACCCAAAATTAGATTCCAAGTCCTAAAATTAATATGAAAAGTAGCTTTAAACAACACACATATGCTTTCCTGATCGATCTTCATTTGTTACCATTTGTGGATGAGCGTGAGATCGGTTCGCTGGGGCCTTTCGTCTTGATACGAGCTCATGGGGTCTTTCGCCCTCGCCCTACAGTCCTTATCCAAAACAAACTTCAGCATTAAATTAAAGATATAAAATAGCTTGACCAGGGATATGCCCATTCCATACCTGCACTACAGCTCCTGAACTCTTGGACCAAGATTGAGTTATAGAAGACTTGCATAAAAACAGTCTGAGCAGATTGGGCCTATAGGTAAGTGAAACTCTGTCTGAGCAGATATGTGAAATTCTGCCCAGAGAAGACATAGAACTTACAATATATTATAAAAGTAAGTAAGCTACAAACGAAACTAGTCACTTTTCCTGAATATACTTACATCGAGAGGATTTCAAATCCAGCCTTCTGAAACAATTGGCGCTCTCAACCAGCAACAGATGCTTTTACTACATGCTTCCTGATTCATGATGATAAATCACTTGGCCAAACAAAGAACCACGCCCCTTTGATGAGGAGGCCCCCTACTCTGCGTTGGTGCTACAGACCAAGTCAACAACGAGTCACATCGGCCACATGCATGTGTAGTTTAAAAAGAATATTCCCGAGAAACACCTAAGTCATAACACTATTTCCTACTCTCTCATCACTTCCTTCCTGGCCTGAATTTCGCAAGGCAAGTCAGTCGACTGAACACAAGACCCGGCTTAGGAATTTCCCCTTGCTTTAACTTGTCGTTGTAAAGAGATTTGCACTCTCCAACCACCTGCTCCAGAACAAGGTACTAATTAGTCAAGAACATAACATAACCAGGCTGTGTGAAATCTAAAAAGCTTGAGGCCTTCTAATAACTCAATAAATCCAAAAAACTAAACTTTTCAGAAGTTTGTCGGCAAGGTAAGTTACTTCTTTGGCGTCTTTCTTTGGGATGTCATCTCGCAGTGCTACCAGCTTCTCCACTACTTCCGGCTGCAGTATTTGAACATCAAAAATCAGATCTCAACTTAATAGTAAAATTTTAATAAAAGGCATCAGTACAAAAAACTTTATCATTCCAGACATATGAAATACTCGAACAGTGAAAAGTTAGGTCAGTATTATCTTACTGGGCAATCGGGATGATTCTGCAGAAGCTTTGCGTATGCTTCAGTGAATGCATCTACGCTTTCTGCCGAGGCAAGGTCTCTAAGTTCGGCAAGCGGTAGAATACGCTTATCTACCTTCTGCTTCCCAAGAAACCATACATGCATAAATCGGTTTAAAAGAACACGTCGCAGAATGTCAACCAACAAATCTAACCAGTACTCATGACCTCATACAAAAATACAAGAAATTTTGGACGTTCAGTTTCGATACAAAATATCAGCACTCACAGCAGGGGTAATTATCTCCCGGAAGAACTCGCCAAGAACTTCTTCATCAACTTCGAGCCTCTTCAAAGTTTCTTCCTTGATGTACCCTTTCTGCATATTTCCGCAGAAAACATAATTCAGCCGGGTATGTATTCGGACGTTGCATGCACAATCATAAAATTTGAGTCTTTTTTCCAATGAATGCTTCGACAGAAGGATCAGACTACGAATCAATACCTCCGCTCGGTTCAAGGTGTTAAAGATTGTATAGATTTCAAACCTGGGTAAGAAGTCGGTCCACATACAACACAATAGTTGTTTCAAGGCATGCCTCAGCGAATCTTTTGTAAGACCTCTCTTCCACATACCTGCAACAAGAATTAAAAAAGAGACTCAGATTTCTTCGAAATCTATCCTAATATACACTGCGATTGAGCATAGAATAATTAAACCAATTCAGGTTGTAATTCAAGTTGCTGAGTCAATATACGAGGACTTACAATTTGACGTCACCAAAGTAGTCAGTAAAAGTGGCCACGAGATACTCTGTCACTAAACCTTCGTACCAGTCTGCATGACCACACCATAATGAGTATCTGTACTGATTACGTTCTAACCCCTTCAACACTTCAACATCCAGTAACAAACTTTGCACGAAACCCTTCCAAAAACTACTTCATATCTCACAGTTTCTAAGATCAGACTTCGGCATGTATTGACATCCACACCTTTCTGGTAGAGTTTTCCAATTAATTCTTTGACACCAGGGTCCTCAAAAATCACTTGTACGGCCTGCGACAGGGCCTCCTGTAGAGACCAATATAATTTGGGTGAGTGGCCCTGGCATTAACAAATAAGGGTAGGTTTCACAAAACCTACATACAACATCAAGGTTCTGCGGACTAAAAGGGTCAACTTGGAAAACATTAGGAGAGTTTTCTTACATGACGCAATATAATTCATGACCTTACCTTTCCAACCTCGAGGAATCCCTTACATGTATCTTCGAAATTGACCTGCACGAGAGAAAGCTATCGAGCATCAACACCAGCGAGTGGTATTATTGAGCATAGTATGGCAAAGTGCACTCAAGAATAGATCATGAAGCTGGGCCAACAAGTAACAAATATACCCCAAATATACAACCCACCTGGTCGGCGTAATAAGGAGTAAGAGCTTCGAGGACACTGTTGCTGAGCTCTAGTGCCAATTCGTGACACTTGTAATTGCTGTTAACCTGCACAAGTATACAGGGCAGATGATATTAAAAGGTAATGGAAAACAGCCAATCTAACAAGAGCTGACGCAAATCTGACAACCATGCTGATGTATATACATTTATTGTGACCATTCAGCAAAGAATTCGTCAGACATAAGATACGACAGGTGTAAAGACTTATACCATAGCACAAAAGGGCTCTAATCCAACTTCTGCTGCTGGTTCTTCAAGCCGATTACGCTGGGCTGCCTGGAACTCATTCATGATCTGCAACCGGTCTTTGAACTTAAGATAAGGATTGTAATACTTAATCTCATAGTATTTCAAATTCGGACATCCACAATACACAAGGACAACACAAAATATCAAATGCACATGAGATTGCAACGCTAACAAACCTGGATAATAGCAAGAGCAATCCGATAGAGCATAACGTCAGTACTGTTCTCTTGCACAACTTGGACTTGTTCTGTAAGAATCCGAAACAGGTCTACACCTGCTGGAGTGTAAAGCTTCCCGTCATCACTTCTCTTCGGAGGATTTGTCCTATCTGCTTCCAAAATATTTGTATACCATTTCTGCACACATGTTTCCGGAAACGTCAAAGAGTGTACTTTCAAAAAACAAATAAAACGCTATAAAGTGTTCACATTAAACGACAAATCATGTACTTATCCAACAAAACATTCGCAGGATATACCCGCATGGACTTCTGCATCCGGTCTACATAGGCATCCATGAGTGGATCCATAGCTCCACTTTCAGCACACTGAGCTGCCAACCCTTCCTCAATACCCAGTTGAATCAATTGCTCTTGAAAGTTTACTACCCATCCTGTAACCTGCACAATGGGAAGAGTCGCACAGTTAGCAAATAGTGGATTGATGCAATGAGCTGGGAAGAACATCTACTAAGAAATAAAATGAAGATTTCGGATACTTTACCTTCAAGATGTCAAGGTTGGATAACTCGTTAGCTCTGTCTCCGAGCCTCCGTAACATTTGGATAAAACGCTCAGTGTATAAATGTACGCAATACTTGAAAATCTCATATCTGCACGTGGCCTTTCCTTTTTGTAAGATTCAATAGTTGAATTTAAGTTGAACAATGGGGAACGATGCATCTGGTGGAGCTGTACAGATAGGAGTATAAATCAAAGAAATGCACAGTCCATTGTTAAGTGAAGATTACCGTGGGGGGAAACATGGGGCCACATAGTCAAAAATGTCAAGAAGTTCTTGCGCAATCTGCAATTACAAAATTTAAAGAAACTATAAGAATATTGTTTAGAGAAACGAAGACCTGATGGATCAGAATTTTCATTCCAACCAGGCAATTATCAAACTATCTTTACCTACCCCACATAACAAGACAAAAACATAATATATCGGCAGTTCATACACAGAACAGCCACCTGTGATGACCTCTTCCTTAACAATGGCAGAATGAGCTAGACCACATTCAGCACTTCTAGAACGTGAAATTTTTATATTAGAAAAATAACCATTTAGCGACGACCTAGGCCTACAGCATACACCCAACAACTAATAAGCGCTGTCAACAGCAACATAAATACTAATCAACTGAAGTACCACATAGGTCCAGACTATTTTGAAACACAAGTTTGACGTTGTTGATCTTTATGCATGATGCATTCCTTTTGATTCGTACCAGAACTATGAAATGTCGAAAAACTATCCCGAAATTCAATTCTTTAACATCACGTTATGAGCATGATCTAAACTTCTGAAATGAATAACTTAAGCACACAACTCTTCACTGCAAATTCCTGAAATTAAGACAAACCAGGTGTAACAAGTCAGTGCGATGTATGAGAGACTCACCGCACTTGCTTCTTCCAGAGCAGCTTTCAAGTCTTCCATAACAAGCTGCACAGACGTTAAGGTATAAGAAAACCAGATAACGAACAACTCTTCACAATGAGATCATTATCTTCATCTGAAGCATTAACAGCAGATGACAGACATTAACAAAAGTACAAAGCTTTTCTCACCGTGCTTAGCAAGACATCAAATCTCGCCTCAATTGTCTTTCTAATCTCGTCATAGCAACGATCCTTATATCCAAGTCCACCAACCTTAGGTTTGCTTTGTTCCTCTGGAGGCTGGGAGAGATTCTGTGACCTAAAAACATAAGATAAGAAAAATATTTTGTCAGAAGGACAATCGACGAGTGAAATAAGAATACCAAGAACCAAGCCAGGGGTATTTCTCCTTACTTGCGAATAGCTCTAGGTGCGGGGAGGTTAGACATCGGTCCAGCACCCTCTGCTTCAGCCGCTTCCTCGGCTTGCTGTTGGTCCAAGATTTCCTGCATCTCCACTACCCTGAAACAGGAGAACCAATAAAAAAAATAAAAAATTAAGTACACACGATTCACCTCTGCATATCCTTAAGCATGGCTATTGTTCATACTAGATACCTATCTTAAATACTTATTCACAGATCAGTATCAAAAATCAAATGCGACACAGAAAAGTGCGCCTCCTTTCCATTTAGAGATCTTACGCACATCATTCCCATTGACGCATAGGCCAACAAAACCAGGTGCTTACATGACAAACGTTGGAAATAAAATAAAATCTAAAGAAAATCTCACATAGAACACAATTGAAATGGATAGAAACACTTCTTTGGCATCATACCTTAGTGCCCGTACCAGGGTTTGAGGACTGCACATAACAAAACAAAATTAGTGAAATAGGTGTTGGCAAGAAGGAAAAAAAGGAAGCTGCAGGGAACATCTCTATTTATGAAGAATTAAAATACAGCAGACGGCATTCAGTATGTACCTATCTTTGGCGAGGTGGAAAAAATTTCCAATGTGGCTCCAAAGAGTCTGCTCAAACTTAGCTCGAGTGTTGCTCACATCTTCAAAATACTCTCTGAAGGAAGCAAATTCAATAATATCGGATTAATGTCGAACCAAACATACCACAATGAATATTTACTCGTGCGCATGGTTTGCAAAATGCACGTGTAAGCAAAATCTGCGCTCACTCACGTCAACTTTCCAGCTTCTTCTTTTCGTGTCGACACTGTGGCTAGTGCGAACCGCCTCTTCTGCTCAAGTGCTGTTAATGCCTGCAGCTCAAAGATAGCAAGGGTGTAAGCCCAATTTTGGGACCAACCCTATGAAAATCTATGAAACGCATTTAAACAACACGTTATACATTGTTCTATTGACCAAAGTCTCCAAGGAGCTGAACAAGATTTTTATTCTGATCAATTACCTCAAAAGTCCGTAACAGCTCCCGTTCATCTGAAAGTGAGGCCCTTGCTTCCGCAGCTTCCGTAGAAATAGACATCATGCCTTCAACATCCTGTACAAACGATATAGACATGAGGTTCCGATTGTACAAGAGTGTTCTATATTTCAACTACAACCGCACAGAATTAGGTGAGAAACTCGATTGCTGCAAGAGTACCAGTACCTTCAAGGTTGTATTCAAATTATTTCGAGCGTTGCTGAGAAGCTTTATTTGATCGTGGTGCTCAATCAGCGTCTGACATTCTCGGCATAACCTGTCTTTCAACAAATGGCACATACCACACGGAAAACCATTACTTCTTACCCGTGAAGAATCACTAATAAGACCCAAATCAAGAATTAAAGGTGACCCAGAAATGCCCATACAGATTTCATTTAACACATGAAATAGGAAAGATGCCAATTTCGCTACAAAAGGTCGGCGTAGTCTACTTCATCACGGGATTGTAAGCTACGTTTCCATCAACATTTTCCCCACCCACAGTAACAAAGTTCTTTAAATTACCACAGTGAACGCACCTGTCAATGAGTTCAAAATTCTCACGAAGAGTTCCAATCTTGGATTGCGAGTCAGCAAGTGCATCGATACCAGCCCTAGCTTGCTCCACCTGTTACATACAGTTCCTCATATTCTAAGTTGAGACATCCAAAAACGGATGCATGGCTGCTAAGATATGGGAGCAAGATACGCTACAGTCTTCGGTTCATTATACCAATGAAAGGGCTCACAGCATATATCACGCTGTTAAACTTCGATAGAGTAATAATTCATAAGCGTCTAGAATCAATGAGATTATTGAAAGAAGGAGAATAAGAAAGAGAAAGCAAGCACAAACAACCACTTGAATTAACAAGGACATATCAGAGTTCAGACTGACCTGTGACATGACACTGCTGCTAAGCTGAGCATCATTGTGCTGCACAGAGACAGAACACCAATTGGGCCCCACCACGCCCATTCAGAAGGTTTTCGTAATAAATACATTGTGATTCGCATGATAATGATGACTCCACAAAAATAATCAGACAAATTGATGCAACACATGTAAACAAAAATCTAGGTGTGATACACACTACGTGTTGTCGTTCAGCCTTGAAATTTAAGCTGTAACAGCACACTGAATCGGTAGCTTCGGTAGCTTCGGATTCATCACTTAAAATTCCGCCTGCCATTGAATTGATTTCTTTTGCAGCGATGACGGCAAAAACTCGGTAACCCCGCGTAGAGGAAGGCATACCGAGTACCCAAGCGAACAACAAAATGGCGGATCATGAAACTAGTCCTATCTCAAGATACCCAACCCTCAAAACCATTGGAATCCCGGTCCTCACTTCATGTGAACATACGATACCACAAGCAACGAAGGTGCACCAAATCACATTGCGAAAGCTCACAGCACCTGTTGCCGCAAGGCGTAATCAGATCTGATGCTGTTCACAGAACCCAACGAATCAGGGAGAGGCAACAGCTTAGCGACCTCGCGGACGGCAGCTTCCTTGGCCTCGATGCCAGCATCATGCATCATCATGATGCTCCAAACTGCTCACACACCCACCACTCCCTCCACGAACAATGTCACCTCCCGACCTCAAAACCCTAACCACGCCCTGCTCTCGCAAGCATCACCTCCTCCCACAAACCACCCCCTGGCCACAAACCCAACTCACAAAATCCTCATGCACCCAAGCTCAGCCCCCTCCACAGCGTCTCCCGTGATCAAACCTCCAACGCATCGCTCCCCGCAAGTCTGCAAGCTTCGGCGTGACCGCGAAGGCATGGACGAGGTGATTAATTGCTCCAGCTCAGAATAGACTGCACCGAGAGGGGAAATGTCGAAGCAGGCGGGCACAGATCGATGATGCATTCAAGAATATTGAGACGTTGCGATCGATTTTTCACATGGGCCCTACTCGATTGTGGGCTTTCTCGCACGCGGTGAAAAACATCCCCCGCACCCTAAAAGCGGTAGGACCTGTCACCGTTGGCCCTTGGATGGTTTGAATTTTCCGGTGCGGATTGTGAATCCCAAGACTGGGTACCGCCTTTTGTAGTGGCGTTAGCTTTGGTTGATGACGTGGACTGGGTTAGGATGGTGCGAGTTCAAATCCATGAAACAGTGGTTGCAGTTGTGCACTTTCTTTGATTTTCTATTTTTATTTTTGTTCCTTGAATCAAATGATTGATATGAAATTGGAAACTTCATATTGAATAATTAAATAAATGAAAGCTATGTGTAAACAAGTACATCAGAATGTTTTGGCTGTAAGACTGATTCTCTGTGTGCACAACATGTGAAAGATTCATAAAATATAACACATGTTAAAAGTTGGTGCTGGCATTAGCAGAGTTTGTAATACATAGTGTAAAAGAAAGCATTTAGTATATATTTTATAAACTAAGATCAAATAATGGACAAGAATAAGATAGTGGATAGAAATAAGTATGTACATACATGGCTTCTAAACTACTTTACATGTAGCATTGCTAAGTTTTAAAAACATAAATCCCCATATTTACTCTGTCAAAAGAAAAAAGTGAAGAAAGCTTACACTACTATTTACTATATACAACGACCCACGTTTTATTTTGTGGTTATGAGGTTATTTGTAGTAAAAATATAGCAAACTACAAGCAGTTCACATTATTCACATTGGTAATAACTAAATGGAAGCCAAGACATTTTTATAGAAGTTAAGTCACTTCACCAACTCACAAGCATGTGGAAGTTACTACAAGTAAAATCTAAATGCCAATTTCATTACCTTAATTTTTTTTAGAATTCCCACAAAAAACTTGGAATAATAGGTAGAAGAAGGTGTTTTTCTGTAGTCCAGTTTGTAGTATATAGTAGCTTCTTGCCTTCCTCCGCTCTCTCCTTTTGGAACTCTTCTTTTTCTTTTTTCTTTTCCTTTAATTACACATTTATATGTATAGAAAGATACTTGTTATTTCAGATTTTTGTAAATCTAAGATTTTTCTACAAATGAGTATCAATTTTCAGATATGTATTGTGCAATGTTGATAAATATAAAATTTTTCAATTATGCAAATAATAATAATAATAAATAAATAAATAAATAAATTTAATTCATCTTCAAAGAAAATCGTGGTATTTTTTGTTAGGTTTATTATTCATACTTTTTTCATCAAAACTTTTAAATGGAATGTCATTTTTTATTTCATGTTTATTTTGTTGCAAGCCATGTTCTTCATGTTTCTGTTTACAGATCTCATATGTTGCTTCAAAATTTTAATTATTTTTCTAGTGTTGTAGACATTCTGTACAAAGAGACGTGTAAGAATATATGCACACTGATGTATATATTAGTTTTTAAATTAAATGATATCTATAATTAAACATTTTTTTCTTTGAATGTATGAGCTTTGGATTTAAAATGTTTTTTTGAGGACATTTAAATGTATTAAGTAATTTTTTAACTTAGTTAAAATACATTCTATTTCTTATATATAATATTTTTTGAAATCATATAATTACCTATGATTTAGTCTATAAATATAAAACATATTTGTAGTTTTTAAAATAACAAGTACAATTCAAATATTCTCAAATAAAATAGAAGGTAATAAGTATATTTTGTATAAAAATTTCAAATACTAATATCTTTGTGTTTATAAACCTATTAAATTTTATTTTAAAACTTAACATAGAATAATTATGTTTATAGGAGAAAGACATTATAATCAAGATTCATTATATAAAAACTATCCATGTATATTACTATGACATCATATAAGATAATAGTTTTAATTTATTTTATTATTTTGATATTATTATTTTTATGAGTTTGATACATTACACACTTAATATAATATGAAAGGAGTTACCAAATTGAAAAGAAGAACAAAAAAATGTTGCATAAATCACAACTAAGTTCAATGGTAAATTTTTTATTATTTTATATGTCAATAAGTATCTAATTCTCATTGTAAGAATATGAATGTTTTTAGAAAGTTCTTCAACATCATAATAGTATATCTTACAATGCAACAAGTGGGCTTTTAACTTATTCATTTGAAGTAATTCTACTTACTTTTTTAAGATCCAAAACTAATTTAGATCCACCCTTTGCTATTAGTTTCTTTCTAAGTGCCACTTCTTTCTAATATACCTCTTTTTTAACTAATCAATTTTAGAGCTTGATAACAAGTGTCCAATAGAATAAACACAATAAATGAGAGTGATTTAGTAATAATTATCTTATAAGATGTATATTCTATTGGTCTATATGGTGGCATTTTATTAATAAGAGTGTTTCAAAATGTTCTTATAATATTGTCTATGATAAATATGCACAAATGAATTCTATTAAGATAATATTTGGATATTTAGGATTTTGAGATTTAGAATATTAGTATAATATCAATATATAGATAAATAATAGCATGTAAAGGTCCACATTGTAATCAATTTTTTATTTAAATTTTTTGTTGTTGTGGTGGATGATTTTTGAAAGAACATAGCAACCACACAAGAATATATGCCAATTTCTAAATGATTTGATAGTGACACAATAAGTAACAATTCTTTTGCCTTTAAGAGGGATTTATGCCAATATAGTGCAAGACCATTGGTAATATATTTGTCAACTAATTCTCATGTTAAAAAATAAGATCAAACAAAAATAACAAGCAAGCTCTAATAAAGAATTCACTATTTGGAAGATGTAATCTAAGATAGACTACATACAAAATATTCTCCTAATAATATTGTCTACTTATTCAACATTTATGGTAGAGTGTAAGAGTAACTTTTTAGATTGTTCGCATATTAAAACCTATATTGAGATGAAAGTCAAGAAGTAAAAAATAAATTTGATGTTGATACTACCAATCTATATAAGCTTAAGAAGATTTGTACAATAAAGAATATTTAACAAGTGCCACATATTTTTTAGAATAGGATTCTTAATTTTATTTGAAAAGAAAAAAAAGCAAGAGATGATGTTTAGATAAGATTTGTTTGCACAAAGTCTAAACAAAGAAATGAAAGTAATATTAGTAGGTACTTATGAAATACAATAATAAATTATAATAAGTAATTTATAGCGTTGTATATTTTAATTCACAATGTTTATTCAATATGAAAGTATTTAACATAATATAGCAAATATAAGCAATATAAATATGAATGTTAATATGGCTTCATAAAAAAAACAACATGAGTTATTATTATTATAAGTAATTTGATACCTTCTTCAAAAAAATACAATAGAAAAAAAAAAACTCATTACTTTTGATATAAGCCAAAAGTATAGACAAACTATAAATGTTAGGGACGATATACTTAGGAGGTTCATAGAACCTTCTAGAACATTCTTGAGTTATTGAAAATCAGTTGAGAAGCTTTTTAGTTGGTGAAAGTCGGTTGAGAAGTTTCTTAGTTAGTAGAAGGAGCTTGAAAAGCTTCTCAGTTAGTGGAAGGAGGTCAAGAAGCTTCCCAATTAGTAGAAGCTGCTTGAGAAGCTTCTTAGTTTGATAGAAGCCACTCAGGAAGTATCTTAGATAGGAATATATATAGAGATCGAGGCTGATGAGTTTTAACTCACCTTGAAGTTCTAACTCATCTTTTTTGATATTATTTATGTACTCATTTAATTAATTCAAGTTTTTATTAGTTTCTTCTATAAACCTTTTCATAGTTCAAGTCTTTTATTTTATATTCTTGTGTCTTTGACAATTTGTCAAGACTGATCTCATCTTTAATATCAAACTTGGATTTTTTTTGTTAGAGAGTGGATAACCCTTCTACTCAAAGGTATACCACTGCTTTAAAGGTTGTAGATTACCCTCCTTTAAATTGATATTTTTCCATCACAATATTAGAGCTTTGTCTTTCTTGTAAGAAAGTGGATCACCCCTCTCCTTGAAGGTCTTAAAGTGTTTTAGAGGTTGCAGATTACCTTTATCTAAATTGATATTGTCTTCTTATAGACTCATCTATGAAGCTTCTAGGAAGCGTTTCTATCAGATACTATCAAATCAATTTATTTTATCTATTTTTATTTATTTTTATTAATTAGATAATTATTGGAGTAAATCTTATGTCCGTGACATTACCTCTCCTTTTAGGGACGAGTTCCACGAGGAGTGGTGATTACATATTGAGAAAGTCTACAATACGTCGAATTATGCTTGCCATATACTCTGATCTTTGTTCCCTTTGAAGGTAGTTGATAGGTCTTTTCAGCCATCGATAATATTCTATACCAGGGCGAGAGGACCACCCTGTTATTTGATCATTGTTAAAGCCTTCATAACTCCCTTCAAAGAAAACATTAGGAACACCATCAAGAGTGTTTTCTACCTCTAAAAGTATCACCAAACATCGAGAGTCTCTTCTAAGGTCACGATACCAAACACATTGTATTTCACTATCAATTCGATGAAAAACATATCATTCTTGAGGGTCTTCATCTCTATTTTGTCATCTTGAAGGTTGTGATAGTCGTAATGTCTCATCCGCTAAATCAGCAAATGAAGGTTTTTGAGTTGAATCCGTTGGTTGTTGCTTCTCCATCTCCTTAACGTCATAAATACAAAGAAGCTACAAACAAGGATAGAAAGTAGATTGTTATCTTGCCCAGATTGTATTTCTTTTATAGGGAAGGTCCTCATCTTGATTTTGATGGATGTCATTGATGAAAAGCCTCTACTTTCCTTGCTGCATTTGCAAGATTCTTTGCTGGTTTGCATATACATTCTCATATTGTATCCGCGCCAATGAACAAGATATTCCAACCTATTTTGGCGTTGCCTCAAATCTAAGACTTTTTTCACTTCAAATTCTTCATTATTGTTCACGTCTATAAGAAGAGGTGGCACTTGTCTTCTTTTTAATATGTTTACTATCTTATATGATTCAAGAAGAGATACATGGAATATAGGATGGATCTTCATGGACTCCAATAGGTGTAACCGATATGCAACTGGATTGATTTGTTCAGAAATAAGAAAAGGTCCAAGCCTACAATAGTCTAATTTATCACAAGGACAAGTAGTCTTGATATTGCGAAGAAATAACCATACCTTGTCTCCCACGTTGAATTATGGTTGTTCCTTATGATACGCATTTGTATTTATATTTTGTTGTTCTTAAGCTTTTTTTAATTGCACCCTCATTATTGCATGTAGCTTTGACAAATGATTTGCCAAATCTTCTGTTGTTGGATTATCAATTTTTGAAAAATCAAAAGTATTAAGTTGTGGGTGGTAATCATAATTGGCAAAAAAAGGTGTTTATTGCATAGAAAAATGTATCATATTATTATAAGCAAACTCTGCCAATAGTAAGAGAGTTGTCCAATCATCTTATTGGTAGTTGATGATACACCTCAAATATTGCTCAAAGACTTGGTTTACATGCTCTGTTTGTCCATCAATTTGAGGATGGAAAGCTACAGATAGCTTTATGTCCACCTTTAAAATCTTAAAAAGTATTTTTCAAAACTTTGATACAAATTGCATCCCTATATCTGATACAATATCCCTTGGTAATCTATGATAGTGATAGATATTATCAAGGAAGAGTTTAGCTATTTCTTCACTTGTGATAGATTTTGTACAAGATACAAAATATGCCATCTTGATGAAACAATCTACAATCACAAATATAGAATCATATAAACTTGAATTTGGAAGATCCGCGATGAAATCCATAGAAATAGAAGACCAAGGTTGTTTTGGTATAGGTAATGGTTGAAAAAGTCCATAAGGTCGATGATGAGGAGTTCTTGATCTTGAACAAATATCACACAACTATACAAATTCTTTAATAGGCTTCCACATTTGAGGCCACTAAAAATCTCTTGAAATTAGCTCCAAGGTCTTATTATATCCAAAATGTCCAGCTGCGAGGAAGTTGTGATGAGCTTCAAGAGCACTTACTTGTGCTTCACCTTTTGGGATATATAAACATCCTTCAAAATAAAGTAAGTTGTCTCTGAACTCGAACTCTGAAGTATTATGAGATTTAGAAGAATTATTGTTAATATCATGAACAAGAGGATCTGAGGGTATACTTAATTGGATTTGCTTGAAAAACTTTGAATCAATAGTCAATGTTGATTTTATTGCTCGAATATAAAATTGCTTCAATTTCAGGAGGATCGTTTTTTATTGATCAAAAGCTGCATTTTTCTTTTTTTGTGTAAGATAAGATCATCTAGAAAGAACATCAGATAGACCTTATTATTTTTTTGGTTGATAAGTGATGATGAACTCGAATCTTGACAAAGACATGCTCCAACAAGCTTGACAATGATTTAACACGCATGTTGACATGAAGTACTTGAGATTCTTGTGATCTGTATATATAGTGACTGGATTAAAAGCGCCTTCTAAATAGTGGCGCCATTCTTGAAAAGAATCAACAATTGTAAGAAGTTCTTTATTGTGGATTGCGTAATTGATCTTTGTTGCAAAAAAATTCTTGGAATAAAAAGCTATTAGGTGGAGTTTGTCATCTATTCCTATTTCTGACAATATTGCACGCAAAACAAAGTCTGATGCATCTGTTTTCATAAAAAATACCTTGGAAAAGTCGACGCAATATAGGATTGGTGCAGAAGTAAAAGTTATTTTCAATGCTTCAAACAATGCTTTTGCTTCCTTACTCCACTTGAGTTTGTCTTTACAAGTTAGATGTGTAAGTGAAGCTGCAACTTGAGAATTTTTTTTTGATAAAGATTTAATAGTAATTAAAAAATTCCAAAAAGCATTGCAAGTCTCTTACTGTTGATGGAATCTTCTAATCTATGATTGTCTAGACTTTCTAAGGATCCATCATAAGACCATCATTTGAAATAATGTATCCTAAGAAATCAACTTGAGTAGTGTGAAATACATACTTTTTCACCTTGGCGTATAATCTGATATCTCTAAGTTTTTGTAATATATGATGAATATATAATTTATGTTTTTTTACGTCCTTAGAGTAGATTAAAATGTTGTCTAAGTAATAGAGAACAAAATCATCTAAAAACTCACAAAAAATATCATTCATGAGATGCTGAAAAATAGCTAGTATATTTATGAGTCCAAAAGGCATAAACATTATATTCAAAATGTCCATACCTTATTTGAAAAGCAGTCTTCCATTCATTTCCTTCTTTAATGCGGACCAGGTTGTACGCTTTTTGTAGATCTATTTTTATATAAATCTTAACTTCATTCAATTGATCTAGAAGTCCAAATATCAATGATAAAAGGTGTTTATTCTTGATGGTAATCTTGTTGAGCTCTTGATAATCTATACACATCCGTAGTGATCTATCTTTTTTCTTTATAAATAAGATAGGAACTCTTATTGGAGATTTTGAATGACATATTAAATTCTTGGCTAAGATTTCATCAATGTATTATTTGAATTCAGCAAACTCATTTTGTGATAAGCTATAGATTGGTCCAAATAGAGACTAAGCTCTACCTTTGAGGTCAATTGAACAATCATACTAACGATGCTCTAGAAGAATATTTATATTTTTTTTCTCAAAAACCTCTTGATAATCCAAATATTGGCTTGGAATACTACTTAAAGTCTTTCCACCATCAGAAATGGGTGTGGCATAAATAGCAAAAGTTGATCTTTTTTTTACTATGTGTATAAAAGCTTTTGTACCTATAAGTACAGATTTTACTATACTAAACTTATAGCTTTTCATTTGGTCAACAAGATGTTTAATAATGTTTTGAAAAAAATCAAGTCTACAAGAATTCTAATCTATTTGAGGGTTATATTTTTCTAGCCATGATAAACCTAAAATAATTAGATTAGACAGAGATTTAATTATGTTAAAGATTATATAGCTATTATGACCATCTATTGTTATTTTTATTAGATTTTATACATGTAGCTATTATTACCATCTATTGTTATTTTCATAGGATTTTATACATGTAGCTATTATTTTATAGAAGACAATGGACGACCATCTATGATTTCTACATGTACGGATTTAATTTTTTGTACTAAAGATATTTTACGATTCTTAACAAATTGTTCATCTAGAAAGCATGCTGAGACTCCTGAATCTAATAAAGCAAAAGCTCTATAATTTTTTGGCCCTAAATATACATCTATTATAAAATAAGTAGAGGATTCTAAAGAGAGAATAAGACCTTCACTAGGAATTGTATAAGATTCCACCTACACGGTGTTGTATGACATGATTTTCTATCTGGGAATACATTGGATATTTGGCTGTAGAGAATTCACTGAAAAATTATTGGCAGAACTCCAATAAGTGATTTATCCTTGATAAAAAAGACAAATAATCTAACAATCTTATAAAAGAGAAGTTGTACAGATAAACCCTCTTGTATTCAAATAGGTTTGTACAAAAAAGATTCAAATTTCCACAAAAACCCTTCAAAATTTTGTTCACTCGCAAGGACTTATTTCTTATTGAATTTTAGAGTTCAATAACTTTTAATGCAATTGTTTTGTTTCTATAAAATTTATTTTAAAGTATAGACAATGTTCTTAAATTTCACAACAAAAAAGAATCAATTATAAATTCATTTCTGATCATCCAATATCTCAAAATCCCTAGCAGGTGCTTAAAATCCTAAATCAGAGACACTTGAGTACTATTTTCCTTATATCTCACAAATCCAAAATTCTAATGCCACAAAATTTTTGTACATAGTCTTGTGACATAAATAGATATAGTTTTGAAAACTTTGAGCTAAAAATCTATCAAGTTGTTTAAGATATAACTCAAAATGTAATCACTATATAAGCACGTTACTTACTGCCTTTAAGTTTGTAAGCACTAACTTCAGCTCTCAATAACTCCTTCATCCTAGCTTGGAATTAATTGAGCCATACATATAAAATATAGCCAAAAAAGTGTTCTCATTGATCCAAGTTGCCGCTCCTCAATTGCTTTCTGTATGCGCAAGTTATATTCAAAAGAGTGATAGTAGATCCAAAATCAATACCTTGACTTTGAGCGTCTAAAACTTCTTCATAAAAAGTGCAAACCACACAAAATTTGCACCTAAATCAGATCCATAAATCTAAAGCTTGTGACCCTAGCCTCTAATGTCGAACTCTTTTCAAAAAACAAACCCTAATTCCTAATAAATCCTCGCGCAGCCTCCTTGAAGCCCATTGGCCATGATTTTTGGCCAATTAGAATAGAGATTTCTATCATCTACCTCTATCCATCCACATGGATGGTCAAACTACCCTTTTTACACTAAAATCTTTTTTCTAACCCTTCTTCTTATAAGATTTATATACTTTGTGCTTTAAGCACCAAATAAAAGAAGCAAACAAGATCTTAAGGATGACCAATGTCTAACAAAGATAACTTAAGATATATAAAAGTTATTATCAATATAAAATCAACCTCAAAATTACTATCAAAAAGAAGATATAAGGTTATATAAACCTCAATAATAATCCTTCTAATAGATCTTTTCTAAACTAGCAACCTAATTACATTCTATAACCAATAAAAATCTACTGATATGGCTTTCATTTAGCTATGTAGTAAATTATATATTAAATATATATATACAATTTTTTCACATAATAGCTAAACCACAACATGACAATGGTCTCTATTGTAGCTCGACAAATTTGTTCATCAACATATTATCTTCTTTGACAACTGTACTCCTCATTTTAAGTTATGTCATTTCTTTGCATAATGTTGAACAGTGTGTTTAGGTTCTCCACAATATAAATATAATCTTTGTTGACGACGTTGAATCTTTTCTTATTCAGTAAGAGGTTTAAAACATATCGTATCAATTTGTATGTCTTCTACTTCCAAATATATGTTTTGTGAGGACATTGATGTTGCCATTGAATAATAATATTGAGGCTCCCTTGTACGATTCTTGAATCGAAACTCAAAAAGTTGATTATCATACTTCACAACAAAATCAATTACTTCACTCAATGTTTGACGATCAGATAAATTGAGCATTAATTTTTTTATGTCATATTGTAATCTATAGAAAAATTGGCTAATAAGTGCAACATCATCCCACTTAATATCAGTCACTAGTTGTCAAAGTTGTGAAGCATTTAACAACACTGATCGATTGCCTTGTTGTAGGATGCGAATCCTATTAGTTACAACATGGATTATATTATATTTTCTATTTATAGATTAAAATTTTACTAAAAATATCTCCAAATAATCCAATATTGGATCTTGTTGTTCAAGAAAAGATAAAAACCATGATAAAAAAGAATATGAAAGTAATGTTCTAATAAACCTAACTTAAGATCTTTGTGTAGGATAACTTTGAGGTTGAAGTTCAATCACCAGTTGTACCTGATTGAAAAATCCTTGAAATTTAGATCTTGTACCATTAAACTTCTCAAGCAAACTAATTTTTGATTCTCTAATATTTAAATGGTGCTCTATCATAAGTGAGGTAGTATGGTTTGGTGTACATATTGATGCAGCTCCAACCATCTCTATATCTTTACTTCCTGTTAATCTTGTTATTCTTTGTGGTGGTAAAATGAGTTGATGCATTGCAAGCTTTAGCTCTTTTATTTGCTCTTACATTTGTGCCATTGCACTATTTATTTCCGCAAGCTCTGCCATGATAATACAATAGGAAAGAAGATGTCTACTCTCATTTCAAGAAATATAGAATAATACACTCAAAAGAAAAAATTCTAGAAACAATATCAATTTAAAAATGGGTACGTTACAACTTCAAATATGCTTATGTCTTATCAAGAGAAAGAGATAATCCACTCTTAATCAAGAAAGACAAAGCTGTGATAGTATATGTGTACTCTTGTCAATTTGTCAAGGATAAGAACTCGATGAAAGCAAATAAACATATGAAACTTCTATTAAGAAATATAAAAAAATAGAAATAAAGAAGTAAGTATATTAAAAGAAATTAGAATGGCTATTGCAACAAGATAAAAAAACTATAGACTCTTGAAACTAGACTAGAAACAAACCATACTAGAAGTTGATAAGAGTGAAAAAAGCTTCATTCTTATTTCTATTTATATTATCTATCTAAGATCTATGTGGCGGTATTCTATAAGATCTCCTACATATGTCTAATTTGCAAGACACGTATCAAACTTGTATGACAAGTTTTTCACATGTGCGCCACGTATTCAGCTTATTCCATAAGCTACCAATATGTGCGCCATGTGGCTAGCTTGTTGATCAAGTTTCTAATCTATCAATCACCTATAGACATATATAATGGTGATTTTGCATCTATAAAGCTTCTAAGAAGCTTTTCTATCAAATATTATCAAATCAACTTATTTTACTTACTTCTATTGATTTATATTAATTAGATAATTACTGGAATAAATCTTATGTTAGTGATATCTTTATTTGAAAAAAGATCACCAATTTTGAGCAACTTCGAAATTTTTATGGAAGCATTTGTAAAAATATATGGAGAATATGGCAAGACTTATTAGACAACAATTAGGATTTGAATATTACATCAAAGGGCGTATTCTACATCAATCTATGTATCCAATTTTAGGCAATTAGTATGCAATATCAATTGGAACAAAGAAGCTATAATGAACCAATTTTATTAGAGATTAAGAAGTGATGCGAAGGATTTATTATTGTTGATTTTAGATCCACAATCACTCAATAAAGCTATTAATCAAGTTATAAAGTGTGATAATCAATTATTTCAATGTTAACAAGATCAACGTTCATGGGCTTCAACAAAACAATACACAATCCAACATATCCATGCTACATCAATAAACATTTTGAATTCACACTCAAAAATAGAAGATATGCAACTTAATAGAATATGATTCAAACCTCTTAGTCCACAAGAAAAGAAGCGTTTGATGGAAGAAGGTCTATACTTGTATTGTAGCGAGGAAGGCCACAAGGTTGACAATTGTCTAAAGAAACAAAATCAATACATTATTAAAATCAAGACTGTAATTATTCAGAAAAACGACAATGTTCAACCATAGTATGGATTAAGTGTTTGAATAATCCAACATTACAAAATTATTCAAGTTCATGTCTTTCTGTTCAACTTGCTCTGTTAGAGACATATACTCCGGAGGTTCACAGAATCTTCTAGAACATTTTAAAAGCTTCCAAATTGATAAAAGTCGGTTGAGAAGTTTTTTAGTTAGTAGAAGGAGCTCAAGAAGCTTCTCAATTAGTAGAAAGAGCTAAAGTAGCTTCTTAATTGGTAGAAGCTGCTTGAGAAGCTTCTTAGTTTGATGGAAGTCACTCAAAAAGCGTCCTAAATAAGAGTATGTATAGGAGTCAAGGTTGAAGAGTTCTTCAATCTTGACAATACATCTCTTGGAGTTTTAACTCATCTTTCTTGATATTGTTCGTATGCTTATTTGGTTAATTCAAGTTCTTGTTGGTTTTTTCTAGAAATCCTATTCTGGTTTAAATCTCTTATTTTATATTCTTGTGTCCTTGACAATTTGTTGAGACTACCCTCATCTTCAATATCATAGTTGGATCTTTTTTGTTAGATAGTGGATTATCCCTCTATTCAAAGGTATACCAATGCTTTAAAGGTTACAGATTATCCTCCTCTAAATTAATATTTTTTTCATTGTAATATTAGAGCTTTGTTCCTCTTTTGAGAAAAAGGATCACCCCTCTCTTTGAAGGTCTTAAAGCATTTTAGAGGTTGCAGATTATCCTCCTCTAAACTAATATTAGTTTATCTAAACTTATAGATTCATTTTTTCTTTCTCTGAGAATGGCTAGAAGTCAAGACATTAGTATGACCAAATCTTTTGAGTCCAAGTTAGATGCCATTATAAGTACTCTTATTACTTTATCTATTAGGGATTGTTCACTATTTGTATTGAACTTACTTGTGTCATTTTTCTCCTTCTCTTTGTCCTTCTCCCACCACTCTTTTGATAATGGTGTATTACTAGAATGAACAAAAGAAGGTATCTTTTGTAGATTTGTCTCTTGAAAAACTTCTTTGTTCTTTGGAGACTTTTTTTTGCTTGTAGGCTCAGCAATATCTTCCTTGTGAATAGCTCTATCCCTCTTTTCTTCAATCATAGTATCATTCAAGTCATCACTCTGTTGATTCCTATTTAAAATTGCTGTGATGCTCATGGCATCAATTTAATCATCCTATTAAGTCATTTTTTTGATAGCTTCAGCCTCCTTAACTATGACTTCCATAGTTGGTGAAGAAATAGTCTTAACATCTTTTTACTCAACTATAATAGAATAAAACTTTGCTTCCTTTTCATGCATAGTACTACTCTTACATATTTGCTCCTCCACGAGCTTCTTCATACCACCCTTTCCAAAGTTGGTTCTCAAAGATTCATCAATACCTGTTAGCCTTATCCTACTTTTTTTAAACTATAAAATATCTTCTTTGATTGCAATCTTATAAGTATCACATTCACCTCGCTTGTGGTTTTGATTGTCACACCATATGCATTTCTCAACAAATCTCTTTGAACCTTCAATTATCTTTGATGAGTTGATCTTTTGAGATTTCTTACGTTCACTCATTTCCACATTGAGATCCCGTATATCTTTAATCAATCCTTCAATGGCATTATCTTTGATAGTCTTGCTTGTCTTCTATAGTGGTATTCAACTTAGGATTGTAGATACTGCCTCCAATCGTGATAATGACCTCCAAGTCTTAATCTTTTGTTGCTTGGCCACAAGATCTACTGTCTCTTTGACCAACCTCTAATTATTTATAAATCCATTCTCAGATGCTTTATCTATTAGATAAAAGAGCAGCTTGTCTTCCAAGTATTTATCATTTTCTTGCAAGAATAGCTCACTCTTCCTGGTTTCCAACAACTGCCTCTCATGCCTTAATAATTGACCAAATTTTTTTTTAAATTCCTTGATTAATTCATTTGGAGCCATTTAATTCCTCGGCCTTTGTTCAATCTATTCTAGAAATGATCTTTTGGTCATTCTTTCTGAGTCTTCTTCAAAAAATTCATCTTTCAACAATTCCTCAAATTTATTCCATGATGTAATTCCTTCATGCAATTCATGCACTCTCTCTCTAACTTCTGATATCACTGCAAGATCAAAAGTAGTGATCATTCTCACCTCTGAAACTTGATGTACTTCCATTTCATATGTATATATCTTCAAAAATTTGGTGATGTTTCTTCCATCAAACCTTCCAATCTTGTCCACCACTACTTATAAGGCCATAGTGGTGTTCCTATCATCCTCTTTCACACGTTGTCTTTCATCCATAAATTGAGCAAATGCTTGAAATAAATTCTAGACACCTACTCTCCTTGATAATCCAAATCCAAGATTTTGATCCTCCATCTTGGCTTGTTAAGTAATTAATGCCTTAAGGCTCTATCAGTGGAAGTACCAATTATATCATGGTAGAGAGAATTTGCCTCAAGAAAGCATTAGATTTCTGGCTATTATTAATTACTCAACTAAGATCCAAGTATAATAAAACCTCCAAATTTATATAAAAGATTTTTTCATAGGGCTATTACATCCAATACATAAGCCTTATTTCTTCAAACTATTCAAAACATAACAAATGCTCTAAAATCCTCATTTTTCCATAGGAAGGGAATTTTTTTTGAACTTCATTCATTCATAATTTTTAATCTAACTATTTAAATCCACTTAAACTTTACATAAAGTATTGATATAGTCTTTATAACTACAATCATAATATTCAACCATCGATTCTTTATCAATCTTTAGATATTATCAAAATCCCAACAATAGCTTCAAATCCTTGTTTATAAATACTTCTATTCTAAATTCTTCATATCTCATAATCTAAAAGTTCAAATGCTATGAAACTTTAATATATAGCTTTTTAATATAATAATACACCTTTTCAAAAAGTTTGAAACAAAAATTCGTCCAAAAACTCAAGATATGGCAAACTCCATTATTATCAACAAAACAGCCTACTTACTGCCTTAGAATTTGATCTATTGTCTTTAATTGCCAATATCTCCTTCTTCAAAACTCTAAATATAGTAATTCTTCCACATTAGATGTATATCTTAAAATCACCTCTCTAGCCGCATCTCTTGATCTCCAAAAGCTTACATATAACTCCTCTAATCTTCAAAAGAGTGATAGTAGGTACAATTTGTACACCTTAACTTCAAGTGCCTACTTTTTCCTCATTAAAATTCCAAATCCTTCTATTTTTATATTAAAATTGTAGCCCAAAAAACAAGCTTTCTAATCTCAGTCTTTGATTTTCAAATGGCTTCTTTGAATTTTCCAAAATCCTTGTTTTCCTTGCAAGCAGCCTCCTCAAAGCCTATTAGGCATGACCATTGATCAATAGGAATGAAGAACTTCATCCCTTGTCTTCATTCATTCTCACTTTGTCTCCATCCTTCCAAATAGGCCTCTTAGTAGTTTAATTCTTCTTCTTTGGACCCCAATTTCCTCTCAAGACTTTATACTAAATATTTAGGTTCTATATAATTTAAAAGCCATAACCAAACTAAATAAATATCTAAAATAAATTTTCTTATATCAACCCCTTTTAATTTACTTTACTAACCATTCTAATATATATCTAAATCTATAAACATATTATGCATTTTGAATGGATTTTACATATTGTAAGCAAATACAATACGACAACGTGAACTTCTATTTGAGAATACACTGGATACCTGGCTGTAAAAAGTTTATTTGAAACTTGATGGCAAAAATCCAACAAATAATTTATCCTTGATAAAAAGGATAAATAATATAAAAATCTTACAAAGAAGAAATTGTATGGATAAACTCTCTTATATTCAAGTAGGTTTGTACAAAAAAGGTTCAAATTTCCACAAAAATCCTTCAAAACTTTGTTCATCCGCAAGGACTTATTTCTTGCTGAACTTTAGAGTCCAATAATTCTTGATCCAACCATTTTGTTTTTATAAAATTTACTTCAAAGTATAGAAAATCTTCTTAATTTTCACCACAAGAAAGAATCAACTATAAATTTATTTTCAATTGTCTGATATCTCAAAATCCCTAGCAGGTGCTTAAAACCCTAACTCAGAGATTCTTGAGCACTATTTTCCTTATATCTCACAAATCCGAAATCCTAATGCCACAAAATTTTTATACATAGTCTTGTGACATAAATATATACACTTTTGAAAACTTTGAGTCAAAAATCTATCAAATTGTTTAAGATATAATTCAAAATATAACCACTAGTTAAGCAAGGTTACTTACTACTCTTAACTTACAAGCACTAACTTCAACTTTCAATATTTCCTTTATTTTAGCTTGGATTTTATTAAGCCATATATTAAAGTGTAGCAAAAAAAGTATTCTTTCCAATCTTAGTTGCTAATCTTCTATTACTTTTTGTATGCGCGAGTTATGTCCAAAATAGTGACAGTAGATATATTTTCAACACCCTAACTTTGAGTGCCTATATCTTTTTCATAAAAAGTCCAAATCATGCAAGATTTGTACCAAAACCATATCCAAAAATCCAAACTTTCTAGCCTTAGCTATTGATATTCAACTCCTCTAGAAAACAAATCCTAATTCTTAATAAATCCTTGGACAGCCTCCTTGTAGTCCATTGGACATAATTTTTGGCCAATAGGAATAGAGACTTCTATCATCCATCTCCATTCATTCATGTAGATGGCTTAATTATCCCCTTTCACACTAAAAATCCCTTTCTTATTCTTTTTGTTATAGGATTTATATAATATGTGTTCTAAATACCAAATAAAAGAAATAAATAAGATCTTAAGGATCACCAATGCTTAACAAAGGTAACTTAAGATATACAAAAGTTACTATCAATATAAATCAACTTCAAAATTACTATCAAAAAAATAAAAAGGTTGTATAAACATCAATAATGACCTTTTTAGACAGATTCTTTTTAAACTAACAATCTAACCACATCTTGTAACCAATAAAATCTACTATTATAGCTTTCACTTAACTGTATAATGAATTGTATATTAAATATGTATGTATAATTTTTTCACATGATAGCCAAATCACAATACAACAACGCTCTCTACATTAGTCTATGCATTTGATTCTAAGCAATTGGCATGTGACATCATTTGGAACGAAGAAGCCTTAATGAACCAATTTTATTAGAAATTAAGAGATGGTGTCAAGGATTTGTTATTGCCGCTTCTAGATCTATAATCATTCAATAAAGCCATTAGCTAAGCCGTAAAGTGTGATAATCAATTATTTCAACGTCAACAAGATCAATGTTCATGGACTTCAATAAGACAACATGTAATCCGATATATCCTTGCTACATCAACAAGCATTTTGAATTCACATTCAAAAATAGAAGATATGTAACTTGATGCAATACAATTTAAACCTTTTAGTCCACAAAAAAAGAAGCATCAAATGGAAGAAGGTTTATGCTTATATTGTGGCAAAGAAGGCCATAAGATTAGCAATTGCTCAAAAAAATAAAATAGAAATATTATCAAAAGCACAAGTACAGTTGTGCAAGAAAACGACAATGTTCAGCCATATTAGGGACCGTGCTACTAGACAATCTAACATTACAAAATTATTCAGGCTCCTCTCTTTCTGCTCAACCTGCTTATTGTTTTACAATCCCTTTGTATTTTGATCCTCAAAAGCTTCAGATAATTGCTTTGTTAGACTCAGAAGCATTTTCTTGTTTCGTAGATGACGCATTCACTACATTTCATAAAATTCATCTAATATAAAAATCCAAACCTATTCATGTAGAGGTAATAGATGGATGATTCTTATCCTCTATTAGTATCATCTATGAAATCAGGCCTATAGAAGTATCATTCAAAGATCATAAAAGCTAGATTGTGTTCAATATTATTAAGATTTCTTCAAATCCTATTATTCTCAGGTTGTCTTAGTTGGAAAAGTATAATCCATCTATAAATTAGAAGTTGCAAAGAGTAACATTTCTAATCTTTTATAGATGAGGCAAAGAGATTCCTACAAAAATTTATAAAAAGCCACGAATTGATAAATCTTTATTTATTAGAGCAAAGACTTTCATCAGATCGGCCAAAAAAAATACATTGTTTGTTATTTATGCAACTCCAATCATAGAAGGTATATCTTCATTGGTAAGTATTCCAAAGCAATATAATAAATTTCAAGATATTTTTTAAAATAAAAATATTGATATATTGTCAAAGTATTGACCATATGATTGTGCTATAGATCATCAAGAAAGAACGCAATCTTTTGGTCCAATCTATAATCTTTCTCAAAATAAACTTTTGATATTAAAAGTTTATATTGATAAAAATCTTGCAAATAACTTCATTAGGCATTTAAAGTCTCTAATAGATGCACCTATATATTTTGTGAAGAAGAAGGATGGTTCCTTGCGTATGTGAATTGATTATTGGAGATTGAATAAATCAATGGTAAAGAATCATTACCTACTACCGTTATTCTCAAGACTCTTGGAACAATTCTGCCAAGCCAAGATCTATACTAAGATAGATCTTTATAGAGCATATAACCTGCTTCGAATCAAAGAAGGAGATGAATGGAAGACTACATTTCAAACAAGGTATGGACATTTTGAATATAATGTCATGTTTTTTGGATTAATAAATATACCCGCTATCTTTTAGCATTTAATAGATGACATCTTTCGAGAGTATTTGGACAAGTTCCTGGTGATCTATCTTGATGATATCTTAATCTATTCAAAAAAATTGGAGGAATACGAGAGGCATGTTAAGTTGGTATTACAAAAGCTACAAGATACAAGTTTGTATGCCAAATCAGAGAAATGTGTATTTCACCAATCCAAGATGGAATTTTTGGGATATATTATATCCATTGAGGGTTTGGTGATGGATCCCAAGAAGATAAAGGTGGTTATGTAATAGGCCATCCTAAAGATTGTGAGAGACGTATAATATTTTCTTGGATTTGCTAACTTCTATCAAATCTTCATGAAAAATTATTCTCAAATTGTCACTCTTTTTATTCGATTGATTTAGAAGGACAAGTTAAAATGGGAGCTTCAAGCAAAAAAGGCATTCCAAGACCTCAAGACAACTTTTATTACAGTTTCAATATTAGTGCATCCAAACTTTATAAAAGCATTCTACTTGGAGATTGATGCTTTGGATTTTGCACTGAAAGCTGTACTTTCACAAATAGATATAGACGACAAACTCTATCTTGTTACATTTTATTCTTGAAAGTTTTTTATTTCCAAAATTAATTATAAAATCCACAATAAGAAACTTTTTGCTATTGTGGATTCATTTGAAGAATGGCATTGTTTTCTTGAAAGAGCAATACATCTTGTGATTGTATATACAAATTATAAGAACTTAGAGTATTTTATATTAGCTTAGATTCTTAATTGTTGCTAAGCTCAATAGAATATGTTGCTATCTTGATTTAACTTTGTTATCACTTATTACCCTGAGAAGCAACAAGGATTATTTAATGCTTTATGGAGGAGATTATATCTTGTACCAAGAATAGGGGAGGCAGCATTTCATCAATAATATACAACTTTGATGAAATCAAAATAATTTCACCTTTATGCCACCATTACATCCATGCCTATTGATTCTAATTTCTTCAATGAGATGTGTATTGCAACCGCTAATGATGCTTTGATCTTGGTGTCAAGTATCACTTGAGAGAAAATGTTGATAAGTTCAAATTTGAAGAAGACCTTTTATACTTTGAAAAATGTTTGTATATCCAAGAAAGACCAACACAATTGTACGTTCTTCAATCTCGCTATGACTTTCTTAATATGGATCACTTTAGATTTAACAAGATGTTAGAAATTATTTCTCAAGATTTTAGGTTGTTCCAAATGTAGAAGGCAATGAAAGACTTTGTGTTCTCTTGTAACATCTGTTCAAGGTCCAAAAATCTTTGACATCGCCTTTATGGACTTTTATAATCTTTGTCTATTCAAAGACGATCATGGTCCTCTATCTCAAAGGGTTTTATTACAGATCTATTGCCATCCAATTCATTTGACAACATCTTTATAGTGGTTGATCGATTGACAAAGATATTTCATTTCATCCTTTACAAAAAGACTATGTTTAGTGAAGAAACGGCAAGGCTCTATCTTCATAATGTATATTGATATTATGACATACAAAATGATATAATATTCGATTGAGGATCCCAGTTCATATCTAAGTTCTAAAAATGTCTTTTTGAAATATTGAAGGTGGATATTAAATTTTCTTTGGCTTTCCATCCTTAAATTGACAGCCAAATAGAATGAGTTAACCAAGTTTTGGAGTAGTATTTATGATGTAGCACTAACTATCAACAAGACGATTGGATCTTGTATCTACTATTAGTAGAGTTTGTATATAATAATAATGTTTATGCTTCAACTCAACAAACACCATTTTATTCCAACTATGGATATCATCCAAAGCTTGATCTATAGAATATGTCAAAGAACAACAATCTTGCGATTGAAAGATTTATAAAGCAGCTATTGTAACACCAAATAATCTTGAAGCTTTAATTACAAACAGCTCTAGATGCTTGTAAGACATTTGCAAATAAATTTAGGAATCAATTATCTACTTTTCATATTAAAAATATAATATGGCTTCTTCAATGAAATATCAAGACTAAGCAGACATGCAATAAGTTAGACTATCGAAGGTTGGAACCATTTTCTTTCCAGAAGAAAAATAATCTAATGGCATATCACTTAGAATTACCATCTGCTATGAAGATACATCCAATTTTTCATGTCTCTCTTTTAGAATCTTATACGGAGTCGCATATTTTGAAAAGGATACAAAAATCGTTGCCTAATATCAAAATTAAAGACCATGAAGAATACAAGGTTGAAAAGGTACTTGATTTACTACAAAGGTGGGACAAATTAGAATATCTTATTTATTGGTGGGACTATGACATTAATAAGCACACATGGGAACTAGCCACAAATCTTGCCAATGCATCTCAAAAGATGTAAGAATTTCATTGATTCTATTTCCACAAATCCAAATATATTTGATGATAACTTCTTAGTGAAGATTGGATTCAAGGAATATTCATAAAGAGTAGAAGAGTTAAACTAAAGCCTTCATCTGTATGTAATCATCTATTCTAAGATAGAATAGAATAGTAGAAGCAAGTTGATTACTATGTCAAACCTTCAAGCATTGAGAGAACAAGAGTTACAAGATTTATTTTTCATACAAGCTTCAAATAAATTAGTGTAATTTTCATAATCTTCAATTGAGCAAAGTGAGGACAATACATTTCAGCGCCAAGTATAACCTTGGTTGGAGCCATTAGGAGCAAGATTCAACCATGCAAGTTTTGATTTCAATACTCAAGCTTTAATGATATTATTGGAGCTTAGAAAGATAAATCCTTTTAGTCTTGAGATCTTATTTAGAGGATGTTTTGAAGGCTGCAATGAACATCAAGTCCTTGAGTGGGATATTTCAACAATGGAGGTACTAGCTCAAGATCATAGGCAATTTTTTTGAGGACCAATAGAAACAATTATTCAAGAATAGAAAATAAAATACATAATTTTACTAGTATGGCATATTCTTGATTTTTTATGTATATAATAAGTTCAAGCTCCTCTTGAAATTCATTGCTAAAGAAGAGAATAATATTAGGGACATACACTTTATAAATTTATAGAATCTTCTAAAATATTCTAGAAGCTTCTTGAGTTAGTGAAAGTCAATTGAAAAATTTTCTAGTTAGTAGAAGGAGCTCAAGAAGCTTTCCAATTAGTGGAAGGAGCTCAAGTAGCTTTCCAATAAGTAGAAGGAGCTCAAGTAACTTTCTAACAAGTAGAAGGAGCTCAAAAAACTTTCCAGTTGGTAGAAGCTACTCATGAAACTTCTTGGTTTGATGAAAGTTACTCAAGAAGCATCCTAGACATGAATATATATAAGAGCAAGGTTGAAAAATTCTTCAGTCTCAACAATACATCTCTTGGAGTTCTAACTCATCTTTCATGGTCTTGTTTGTATACTCATTTGGTTAATTCAAGTTCTTGTTGGTTACTTCTAAAAACCATGTCTTAGGTTCAAGTCTCTTATTTTGTATTCTTGTATCCTTAACATACTCGTTGTTTTATAATCTTTTTGTATTTTGGCCCTCAGAAGCTTTAGACAACTGCTTTCTTACATACAGGGGCGTTTGCTTATTTCAGAGAAGAAGCATTCACTAAACTTCAAAAAATTCCTCTAATATAAAAATCCAAACTTATTCATGTAGAGGTAATAGATAGATGATCCTTATCTTTTAGTAGTATCATCCATAAAACCACATACATAAAAGGGTCGTTCAAAGATCATAAAAGCTGAATTATATTCAATGTTATTAGGACTCTTTTAAATTATGTTATTCTTGGATTGTCTTGGATAGAAAAGCATAATCCATCTATAGATTGGAAATTACAAAGATTAACTTTTTTGACAAAGATCTCTGCAAAAAAAATTTATAAAAAGCCACAAATCTTTATTTGTTAGAGCAAGGGATTTCATAAGAATGGCCAAAGAAGATACACTATTTTTTATTTATGCAACTCCAATTAAAGAGGATGTAACTTCATCGAGAAGTATTCTAAAGTAATATAACAAATTTCAAGATATATTTTAAAATAAAAATATAGATTTATTGTTGGAGCACCGATCATATGATTGTACTATAGATCTTTAAGAAAGAACGTAATCATCTTTTGGCCTAATCTATAATCTTTCTCAAAATAAGCTTTTGATATTGAAGGATTATATTGATGAAAATCTTACAAAGAACTTCATCAGGCATTTAAAGTCTCTAATAAGTGCACTTATATTTTTTATAAAGAAGAAGGATGGTTCTTTGCGTATAAGCGTTGATTATTGGAGATTGAATAAAATAATAGTAAAGAATCATTATCCACTATTTTTAATTTTAGAATTGTCGGAACAACTCGGCCAAGCCAAGATCTATACTAAGATAGATCTTTATGAAACATACAACCTGGTATGGATGTCACGGACATAACATTTATCCGAGTAATTATCTAATTAATATAAATTGATAGAAGTAGGTAAAATAAAATAATTTGATAATATTTTATAGAGAAGCTTCTGTCAAGGACATGAATTAGAAAAAGATGCATAATCTAATGGAAACTGTATCAAAGAAAAGTCACAAAATGAAAATAAGAAAGTATGTATATTCAAAGAAAATTGGAATGGCTATTGCCAAAGACTAGAAATATGAAGACTCTTGAAACTAGACTAGAACCAAGAAAGGAGTTGACAAGAGTGAAGAGGGCTTCACTCTTGCCTCTATAAATACTATCTAATTAAGAGCTATGTAGCAGTATTCTATAGGACCTCATACACATGTCAAACTTGCACAACAAGTTTTCCACATGTAAACCACGTACTTGGCTTGTTCCGCAAGCTACCAACATGTGTGACACATGGCTAACTTGTTCCACAAGCTATCAACATGTGCGCCATGTGGCTAGCTTGTTGACTAAGTTTTTAACCTACCAATCACCTATAGACATGTATATAGGTGATTCCACGTCTAGACAGCTTCTAACAAGCTTCTCTATCAGATATTATCAAATCAACTTATTTTACCTACTTCTATTGGTCTATATTACTTAAGTAATTTATTAGAGAAAATCTTATGTCCGAGACATTATCCCCCCTTCTAGGGACAAGTTCCATAAGGAGCGGTGATTACATATTGACGAAGTTTAGGATACGTTCAATTGTGCTTGCCACATATTCTGATCTTTGTTCCATTCGAAGGTAGTTGATAGGTCCTTTCAGCCATGGATAATGTCCCATACCAGGATGAAAGGACCACCCTGTTATTTGATCATTGTTGAGGCCTTCATAACTTCCTTCAAAGAAAATATTAAGAACACCATCAAGAGTAGTTCCTACCTCTAAAAATATCACCAAACATTGAGAGTCTCTTCCAAGGTCGTGATACCAAACACGTCGTATTTTGCCATCAATCCGAGGAAGGACATATCATTCTTGAAGATCTTCATCTCTATTCCGTCGTCTTGAAGGTTGTGATAGTCGTAATGTCTCATCCGGTAAATCAGCAAATGATGGCTCTTGAGTTGAATTCGCTGGTTATTGATCCTCCATCTCTTTAGCACAAACAAATCTAATGACAAATAATGATACAAGGTAGAATGAGACCTCTATAGAACTTGCTTTGTTTTATAGCAAAGATTTTTTTGAGTATTTATCTTGATTTTGATGGATGTCATCGATAAAATGCATTGACTTTTATTGATGCATTTGTTAGATTCTTTGATGGCTCCCATGTGCATTCACTAATATCATATCCGCGCCAATGCATAAGATATTCCACTCGATTTCAGCGCCGCCTTGAATCTAAAATCTCTTCAACTTCAAATTCTTCATCCTTGTCCACTTCTATAGGAGGCAGTGGCATTTGTCTTTTTCTTTGTATATCCACTATCTTGTATGGCTCGAGTAGTGACACGTGGAATATAGAATGAATCTTCATGGACTCTAGTAGGTGTAATCGATATGCAACTAGATTGATTTGTTTAGAAATAAGAAAAAGTCCAAGCCTACGATAGTCCAACTTATCACAAAGACAAGTAGTCTTGATATTGCAATGAAGTAACCATACCTTATCCCCTAAGTTGAATTGTGGTTGTTCCTTGCGATACGCATCTCCATTTATTTTTTGTCATTCTTGAGCTTCTTTTAATTGCACCTTCATTATTGTATGTAGCTTTGACAAACGATTTGC
The DNA here is from genome assembly GCA_036785485.1 of Physcomitrellopsis africana. Classification (NCBI taxonomy): domain Eukaryota; kingdom Viridiplantae; phylum Streptophyta; class Bryopsida; order Funariales; family Funariaceae; genus Physcomitrellopsis; species Physcomitrellopsis africana. The sequence goes on from JAWRVF010000832.1 coordinate 118,974, forward strand.
CAAATCTTCTGCTACTAGATTATCAACTTTTGAAAAGTCAAAAGCATCAAGTCATTGGTCGTAACCATAATTGGCGAAGAAAGATGTTTGTTCTGTAGAAGAATGTATTGTAGTATTATAAGCAAATTCTGCCAATGGCAGAAGAGCTATCCAATCATCTTGTGGATAGTTGATGGTACATCTTAAGTATTGCTCCAAGACTTTGTTCACACGCTGTGTTTGTCCGTCAGTTTGAGTATGAAAAGCTAAAGATAATTTTATGTCCACTTTTAAGATCTTGTAAAGGATTCTCCAAAATCTTGCACAAATTGAATTCTCCTATCCGATATAATATCCTTAGGTAACCCATGATAGCGATAGATATTATTAATAAAATGCTTAGCTGTTTCTTCACCTGTGATAGATTTTGTACATGGCATAAAATATGCCATCTTGGTGGACCGATCTACTCTTACAAATATAGAGTCATAAGATCTTGAGCTTGGAAGATCTGTGATAAAATCCATAGAAACAAAAGACCATGGTTGTTCTAGAATAGGTAATGGTTGAAGAAGTCTAAAAGATCGATGACGAGGAGTCTTTTATCTTGAGCAAATATCACATGATTGTACAAAGTCTTTGACTACCTTCCACATTTGAGGCCACCAAAAATCTCTTGATATAAGTTCCAAAGACTTGTTGTATCCAAAATATCCTGCGGCTAGAAAATCATGATGTGCTTGAAGAACACATAAACGTGCTTCTCCTTCTGGAACATATAGGCGTCCTTCAAAATATAGTAGGTTATTTTTGAACTTGAATTTAGAAGAATCATGAGACTTGAAAGAATTATTCTTGATATCATGAATAAGAGGGTATGAAGACATACTTGACTAAATTTGCTTAAAAATAGTTGAATCAATAGTCAATGTTGATTTTATTACTCAAAGTTGAAACTGCTCTAATTTCAAGAGGACCGTTCTTTGTTGCTAAAAAGCTGCATCTCCTTCTTTTGGTGCAAAATAAGAACGTCTAGAAAGTACATCGGACAAATCTTATTGTTTTCCTGGCCAATAAGTGATAATGAACTCAAAGCTTGACAAAGACATATTCCAACGAGCTTGACGATAATTCAACATGTGTGTCGACATGAAATATTTGAGGTTCTTATAATCCGTATATATGGTGACTGGACTGGAAGCGCCTTCTAGATAATGATGCCATTCTTGAAAAGAATCCATGATTGCAAGAAGTTCTTTGTCGTGGATTTCATAATTGATCTTGGTTGCTGAGAATTTTCTTGAATAAAAAGCTATTGAATGAAGTTTGTCATCTGTTCCCATTTGTGACAAAACCGCACCCAAGGCAAAGTTTGATGTATTTGTTTCTATAAAAATTGTCTTAGAAAAGTCAACACAATGCAAGATTGGTGCAGAAATAAATAATGTCTTCAATGCTTCAAATATTGTTTCCGCTTCTTGATTCCATTAGAGTTTGTCTTTATAGATCAAACGTGTAAGTGGAGCTATAATTTGAGAGAAGTCTTTGATGAAGATCCAATAATAATTGACAAATCCCAAAAAATATTGGACATCTCTTACCGTCTTTGGAATCTTCTAATTCATGATTGTTTGGACTTTCTTAGAATCCATCATGAAACCATCATTTGAAATGATGTATCGTAAGAAATCAACTTAAATGGTGTGAAATACACACTTTTCCATCTTGGCGTATAATCCTACATTTCTAAATTTTTGTAATACTTGACGAACATGTACTTCATGTTCTTCTACGTTCTTAGAATAGATCAAAATGTCATTTAGATAGCAGATGACAAAATTGTCTAAGAACTCACAAAAAACATCATTCATGAGATGTTGAAAAGCAATTGGTGCATTCGTAAGTCCAAAAGGCATGACATTATATTCAAAATATCCGTACCTAGTTCGAAATGCAGTTTTCCATTCATCTTTTTTTTTGATGCATACTAGATTGTATGCTCCTCTTAGATCTATTTTTATATCGATCCTAGCTTGATTCAATTGGTCAAGGAGTCTTGATATCAGAGGTAATGGATATCTGTTCTTGATTGTGATATTGTTGAGTCTTCGATAGTCAACACACATCCGCAATGATACATCTTTTTTCTTCACAAATAGAATTGGAGCTGCTGCTGGAGATTTAGAATGGCGTATGAAATTATTGGCCAAATTCTCGTCAATATATGCCTTGAGTTTAGCTAATTCATCTTGTGATAAACTGTAGACTGGTCCAAATGGTGGCTGAGTTCCTTCTTTAAGGTCGATTGAACAATCATATGGACGATGCTCCGGAAGAATATCTGTATTTTTTTTCTCAAAAACGTCTTGATAATCTTAATATTGACTTGAAATACTACTTGAAGTCTTTCCATCGTTGAAAATAGATGTAGCATAAATGACAAAAGGTGATCCTTCTTTTGCAATGTGCAAGAAAGCTCTTGCACCTACAAACGTAGGTTTAATTCTACTAGACTTATGATTTCTTACTTGATTAACTATATTGTTAGCTATACTGTTAGAAAAGTTCAGAGTATGAGAAATCCAATCTATTCAAAGCTTATATTTTTCTAACCATGATAGACTTAGAATAATTAGAATAGAGGAAGATCTAATTATGTTAAAAATTATGCAACTATTATGGCCATTTACTACTACATCTAGAAGAAGTGTTTCATGAGTAACATCTCCAGAAGATAAAGGACGACCATCTATGATTTCTACGTATACGGGTTTAGATTTTTGTACTATCTGTATTCTATGGCTTTTAGCAAATTCTTCATCTAAAAAACAAGCCGAGGCTCCCGAATCTATTAAGGCAGAGGCTTTGTAATTATTAGGTCCTAAATACACATCTATTATAAAACAAGGAGATGGTTGTGAAGAGAGGATAGGACCTTCATTAGAAATTGTACAAGATCTCAGCCGCACAGTCCTTATTGCGGTTGGACAAACTCGTTTTCCGACATATTATCTTTTTTCACAGCCGTATTCCTCATCTTGTAGTTGCGTCATTTTTTTGGACAATTTTGAGCAGTGTGTTTAGGTTCTCCACAATACAAGTATAATCCTTCTTGACGACGTCAAGTCTTTTCTTGTTTAATAAGCAGCTTGAAACATATAGCATCAATTTGCATGTCCTCGACTTCTGAAGGTACATATTGAGACTAAATTATAATATCGTTGAGGAGGTTTTCTTATGCGACTTTTCGGATCGAAATTCAAAATCGATTATCACCAACTTCATTGCAAGTCTATTACTTGAACAATGTTTTGAGAGTTAGGTAAGTTAGGTATCAATTTCTTAAAGCTTCATATTGTAATGCGTACAGAAAAAGCGGTGATGAGTCTGACATCGTCGGCTTTTATATCGATTGCTAGTTATGAAAATATAAAATTTCGTAATATCAACGATTGATTGCCTTGTCATAATAGGATATGGGAAGCTTGTTGGTTGCAACATGAATTACATCATGTTCTTCATACATAGATAGAAATTTTGCTAAAAAAAGCTTCTATAAAAAAAGCTTTTTAAATTATCCATTTGATGGCATCGTAAGAAAGATGGCAAGATAAGAGCGAGCTGAAAGTAGTGTACCAATAAATTTGACTTGTGATCTTGGAGTTGGAAAACTTTGCGATTGCAATTCAATCACCAGTTAGACTTGGTTGATAAATCATGGAAACTTGGATCTTATGCCATCAAACTTCTCAAGTAGACCAATTTTTGGTTCTCTGATGCTTAGACGATGTTCTAATAAAGGAGGAATTATATGGCTTGGTGTAGATGTTGAAGCAGCTCCAACCATATCTATATCTTTATTATTTGGTAACCTTATTGCTCCTTGTGGAAGTACAGTGAGTTGATGCATTGCAAGCATCAATTCTCTCATTTGCTCTTGCATTTGTACCATTGCACTCTTCATTTCGGCAAGCTCGGCCATGATAACACTTCAAAAAATATCTATTACCACTCGCGATAAGTAACAGGGAGAACAAAGAAAATACTAGGAATAATATCAGTTTAGAAGAGGGTAATCTGTAACTTCTAATATGCTTGTGTCTTATCAAGAGAAAGAGGTAATCCATTCTAATTCAAGACAAGACAAAGCTATGATATTATAAGTGTACTCTTGTCAATCTGTCAAGGACATGAATTAGAAAAAGATACATAATCTAATGGAAATATATCAAAGAAAAGTCACAAAATGGGAATAAGAAAGTATGTATATTCAAAGAAAACTGGAATGGCTATTCTTACGAAAGGTAGAAAACGTGAGGCTCTTAAAGCGAGGGGTAGAGAGCAGGGAAAAGAGTTGTGAAGAGTGAAGAGGGCTTCACTCTTGCCTCTATAAATACTATCTAACTAAGAGCTACATGGCGGTATTCTATAAGACCTCATACATGTGTCAAACTTGCACGACAAGTTTTCCTTATGTGCACTACATACTTGGCTTGTTTCGCAAGCTATCAACATGTGTAACACATGGCTAGCTTGTTCCACCATCTCCTAATATATGCGTCATGTGGCTAGCTTCTTGACCAAATTTTTAACCTACCAATCCCCTACAAACATGTATAAAGGTGTTTCCGTGTCTAGGTAACTTCTAGGAAGCTTTTCTATCGGATATTATCAAATCAATTTATTTTACCTACTTCTATTGGTCTATATTATTTAGGAAATTTATTGGAGTAAATCTTATGGCTGTGACAGCTTCCTAAAAGCTTCATAAATACGAAATCACCTTTATATATGTCTATAGGTGATTGGTAGGTTAGAAATTTGGCCATTAAGCTAGCCACGTGTTGTATATGTTGCTAGCTTATAGAACAAGCTAGCCATGTATTGCACATGTTGGTAGCTTGTAGAACAAGCTGAGTATGTGGCGTTGTCATGTTGTAAATCAAAACATAGTGTGAAAAATATAAAAGAATGCATTAAAATAAAACAATTAAGATTAGAAGAAAGGTTGATAGAAAATTAGTAGTAAGAAGATACAATGGAAATTTACCTTAAAAAGTGAAATTTCTTCAAGTTAGTAAAAAAGAAAAGGTTGAAGAAGTGGAAAAGACATGGGCTAAGAGGTCTTTTTGACCAAGAGGATAAAGAAGACTAGGAAGGAGATGACAAGGAAGAGTCGTAAAGAAGAAGGAGGAGAGTTTTTTTTGGAGAGATAGGGTTTCTTTTTGATAGGCAGTATACGTTTTTGTGTGTAGAAGAAGCTTAGAGAGGATTTCAGGTGCGAGTTTTTGTAGGTTTGTTGTAGACAAGATAAGGAACTCATAGAAATAATTCTCATGTCTTTTCATTAAGTATCAAGGGAGATATGAGTCGTGAAAGTTGTAGGTGTTTAAGACTAGGGCAGTGAGGGTTATAAAATTTCGGGCCTTGGTTCTTGGAAACCACTTGGACTTTAGCAACAAAATTTGTTGGGTTTTTGTTTCTTATAGAGTTAACTACTTTGTGTCAAAATCTCAAGTCAATATGACCTCTGAGCAAAGAGTTATGAGTGAAATTGTAACCGGTTTGAATGAAAAGAGAAATAGAATGAAGGTAGGGTTGAGGGTTTGTATAGGTAGTGCATGTGTGTGGATTTTTTGGAGTATAAAGGGAGTTAGGAGACGAATTTGAGTATGAAATTTAATAGAATTGGTCTATGTAAGTTAAGGAAGAGATGAATGCAAGTTTGATACTCATTAGTCTTATAAACAAAATGTTATGTTCTTTCAAAGTGACAGGGATCTATCTCCAAATCAGTGAAGTTTGAGAGAGCATATCTTTGTGATCAGAGTAGTATTTTGAGTAAAATTTGTTGGGATTTGTAGATATATGAGTCTATTAAGTTTTTTAAAAAAACTGATTGCTATTGGAGTTATATTTGAGGAGTTATGAGGAAAGTTGTGGTCGGATCCAGAGTTGTTAGAAGGCAAAATTAAAGAAGAAGGATGGAACCTATAACTCAAGTTTGGAGAAGGCTCTTGGAGCAATATTTGGAAGGTGTTTACAACATGAGATAAGCTATAAGCCTACCAAATTTCAGCACTTAGGTCTTCTTTAATGAAGAGCAATGAAGGTGTGAAGCAAAGGGGGTCCAGAATCAAAGGCAGCATGGAGGAATTACTTTGACAACATGGTTCTCTCTAACCACATGAGCTATAATCAAAAGGTTTATGGGGTTTGCTTCTTTACTCTCTTAAGTACCTTGTATCCAAATTTTGCTTCAATTGATGTGATATCCTAGGATTTATGAGCAAAATTGAAGGCAGGTTTCTAAAGGCAGAATATGTTAGGATTAATAAAGTATATTTTTATATAAATTCTTCAATTTTATGAACTTTATGAATCTCATCTTGCACTTGAGAAACTAGAGGCAAAAAAAGACCCAGTGTTTCTTAGGGCTAAGACTCTCACCACGACAGCGTACATGTAGGAAACTTGTCTTATAAGTTTGACATGTGTCTTGCTAATTAGACATGTGTTGGAGGTCCTATAGAATGCTGCCACATAATTCTTAGATAGATAATATATATAGAGATAAGAATGAAGCCTTCTTCACTCTTGTCAACTCCTTTCTTGTTTCTAGTCTAGTTCAAGAATCTCATGTATTTTCCAAGTCTTTGGCAATAGTCATTCGAGTTTCTCCTTGAATATACATGCTTCTTTATTTTTATCTAGTTATTTTCTTTTGACATAGTTTTTATTAACTTATGCATCTGTTTTAGTTCATGTTCTAGATAAATTGATAAGAATAAAGATTATAATTTCAATGCTTTGTCTTTTCTTGATTAAGAGTGGATTAACGCTGTCGTGTTGTAGTTCGGCTATTATGTGAAAAAATTGTACATGTATATTTAATGTACAATTTACTACTTAGCTAAATGAAAGTCATATCAGTGGATTTTATTAGTTATAGGATGTGATTAGGTTGCTAGTTTAGAAAAGATCTATTAAAAGGATTATTATTAAGATTAATACAACCTTATTTTCTTTCTAGTAGTGACTTTTGAAGTTAATTTTATATTGATAATAACTTGTATATATCTTAGGTCACCTATGTTAGACATTGGTGATCCTTAAGATCTTAATTACTTCTTTTATTTGGTGCTTAAAGCACCAAGTATGTAAATCTTATAAGAAGAAGGGTTAGAAAAGGGTTTTTAGTGTAAAAAGGGTAGTTTGGCCATCCATGTGGATGAATAGAGGTGGATGATAGAAATCTCTATTTTAATTGGCCAAAAATCATGCCCAATGGGCTTGAAGGAGGCTATCCGAAGGTTTATTAGGGGTTGGGGTTTGTTTTTGAAAAGGAGTCGAATATCAGAGGCTAAGATCATAAGGCTTAGGTTTTTGGATCTGGTTTAGGTGCAAATTTTGTGTAATTTGCACTTTTTATGAAGAAGTTATAGGCGCCCAAAGTTAAGGTATTGATTTTGGACCTACTGTCACTCTTTTGGGTATAACTCACGCATATAGAAAGCAATTGAAGATCGGAGATTAGGGTTAAAGAGAGCACTTTCACGGCTATACTTTTTACATATGCCTTGATAAAATTTAAGCTAGGATGAAGGAGATATTAGGAGTTGAAGTCAATGCTTACAAACTTTAGGGCAGTACGTGACCCGCTTACATAGTGGTTATATTTTGAGCTATATCTAATGCAATTTGATAGATTTTTGGCTCAAAATTTTTAGAAGTATATATGCTAATGTCACAAGACTATGTAAAAAAACTTTTGTGGCATTAGAATTTTGGGTTTGTGAGATATAAGGAAAGTAGTGCTCGGGTGTCTCTGAGCTAGGGTTTCAAGCACCTGCTAGGGGTTTTGAGATATCAGACGATCAGAAACGAATTTACAGTCGATTCTTTCTTGTAATGAAAGTTAAGAGGATTATCTACACTTTGAAGTAAATTTTAAAGAAACAAAATGGTTGGATCAAGAGTTATTGGACTCTGAAGTTCAGCAAGAAATAAGTTGTTGCGGGTGAATAAAGTTTTGAAGGGTTTTTGTGGAAATTTGAACTCTTTTTGTACAAACTTACTTAAATACAAGAGGGTTTACATATATAACTTTTGTTTTGTGAGATTTTTGTATTATTTTTCCTTTTTATTGAGGACAAATGACCTGTTGGATTTTTGCCATCAAGTTTCAAATAAATTCTCCACAGCCAGGTACCCAGTGTATTTCTAGATAGAAGGCCATGTCATACGACACCGTGTAGTTGGAATCTTGTACAACTCCTAGTAAAGGTCCTATCTTTTCCTCAAAACCCTCTCTTTGTTTTATAATAGATGTCTATTTGGGACCTAAAAATTTCAAAGCCTTTGTTTTATTAGATTCAAGAGTCTCAGCGTGTTTTTTAGATAAAGAATTTGTTAAAAGTCAAAAAATACCTTTAATACAAAAAACTAAACTCGTACATGTAGAAGTCATAGATGGTCGCTTGTTATCTACTAGAGATGTTATTCATGAAATCTTTCCTATAAATGTAACAATAAATGATCATAATAGTTGTATAATCTTTAATATAATTAAATCTTCTTCTAATCTAGTTATTTTAGATTTATCATGGCTAAAAAAATATAATCCTTGAATAGATTGGATTTCTCATAGACTTGACTTTTTTCAAAGCATTAATGAGAATTTTGTAAATCAAATAATAAACCATAAGTCTAATATAATAAAACCTGTATTTGTAGGCTTAAAAGCTTTTATGAATACAACAAAAGAAAGATCATCTTTTGCTATTTATGCTACATTTTTTTTGATGGTGGAAGGACTTCAAGTAGCATTCCAAGCCAATATCAAGATTATTAAGACGTTTCTCAGAAGAAGAATGTAGACATTCTTCCGAAGCATTGTCCATATGATTGCTCAATTGATTTTAAAGAGGAAACTCAACTTCCACTTGGACTGATGTACTGTCTATCCTAGAATGAATTAGCTGAACTGAAGAAATATATTAATGAAAACTTAGCCAAGAATTTTATACACCATTCAAAATTCCCAACAGGAGCTGCTATCTTGTTTATAAAGAAGAAAGATGGATCACTACAAATGTATGTAGATTATTGAAGATTCAACAAGATTACCATCAAGAATAGATACCATTTTCCTCTGATATCTAGACTTCTTGATCAATTGAATCAAGCTAAGATCTATACAAAAATAAATCTAAGAGGAGCATATAACTTAATAGGCATCAATGAAGGTGATAAATAGAAGACTGCATTCCGAACAAGATATGGACATTTTGAATATAATGTCATATCTTTTTGAATTAAAAATATACCAGCTCCTTATTAAAATCTTATAAATGATGTATTTTGTTAGTTTCTTGATGATTTTGTTGTCTGTTATTTAGATGATATTCTGATCTTTTCTAAGAATACAGAAAAACATGAATTTCATGTTCATTGTGTATTACAAAAACTTAGAGTTGTAGGCTTATATATCAAGATGGAAAAGTATATATTTCATACTACTTAAGTTGACTTCTTAGGATACATCATTTCAAATGATGGTCTCAAAAATGGATCCGAAGAAAGTCCAAACAATCATTAATTACAAAATTCCAAAAATAATATGAGATATATAATATTTTTTGGAATTTTCCAATTATTATTGAATCTTTATCAAGAATTTTTCACAAGTTGTAGCTCTACTTATACATTTAACTTGCAAAGACAAACTTGAGTGGAGCAAAGAAGCAAAAGTATCATTGAGGCTTTAAAACTGGCTTTTATTTTTGCACCAATCTTAATTCGTGTCGACTTTTTCAAGGCTTTTTTTTATAGAAACAAACGCATTAGACTTTGCTTTAGAGATAGTATTGCCACAAATAAAAAAAGATGACAAATTCTACCTAGTAGTTTTTTATTCCAAGAAATTTTTAGCAGCAAAAATCAACTATGAAATCCATGATAAAGAACTTCTTGCAATTATAGAATCTTTTCAAGAATGGCCTCACTATCTGGAAGGTGCTTCTAGTCCAATCACTGTCTTTACATATTACAGGAACCTTGAATATTTTATATAAGCACATGTATTGAATTGTCGTCAAGCTCGTTGGAGCATGTCTTTGTTAAGATTCAAGTTTATTATCACCTATTGGCCAGGAAAACAACAAGGTCTATCCGATGCCTTTTCTAGATGTTCTTATCTTGTATTAAAAGGAAGAAATTTGGCTTTTGATTAACAAAGAATAATCCTCTTGAAGTCGGAGCAATTTCATCTTTGAGCAATAAAATCAATATTGACTTTTAATTCAACTTTTGTTAAGCAAATCCAATCAAGTATGTCTTTAAATCTTCTTATCCATGAGATTAAGAATAATTCATCTAAGTCTCATGATACTTCTAAGTTTGAATTTTAAAATGATCTATTCTATTTCAAAGGCCGCCTATATATTTTAAAAAGCACAGCATGACTACGTGCTCTAGAAGCTCATCACCACCTCCCTACGGCATGACATTTTTGATATAATAAGATTTTGGAGCTAATCTCAAGAGATTTTTAGTGGCCTCAAATGCTGAAGGCTGTTAAAGAATTTGTACACTCATGTGACATTTATTCAAGATTAAAAACTCCTTGTCAGCAACCTTACGGACTTCTTCAACCATTACCTATATCACAACAACCTTGGTCTTGTGTTTCTATAGATTTTATCATGGATCTTCCAAAATCAAGTTCATATGACTCTATATTCATGATTGTAGATCATTTTATCATGATGGTATATTTTGTACCATGTACAAAATCTATTACATGTGAAAAAATAACTAAACTTTTCTTTGATAATATCTATTGCTATCATGGATTATCAAGGGATATTATATCAGATAGAGGAATATAATTTGTATCAAGATTTTAGAGGACCTTCTTCAAAATATTGAAGATAGATATAAAATTATCTCCAACTTTTTACCCTCAAACTAATAGACAAACAAAATAAGTAAATCAAGTTTTGGAACAATATTTGAGATGTACCATCAATTATCATCAAAGTGATTGGATAATTCTTTTGCCATTGGCAAAGTTTTCTAATAATAATTTGGTACATTTGTCTATTCAATAAACTCCATTCTTTGCAAATTATGGTTATCATCCACGACTTGATACTTTTGACTTTTCAAAAACTGATAATCTTATGGCAGAAGATTTGGCAAATCGGTTGTCAGAGCTATATGCAACAATGAAAGCACAATTAAAGATAGTTCAAGAATAACAAAAAATCAATGTAAATGTCTATCGCAAGAAACAACCTTGATTCCACGTGGATGATAAGATATATTTACATTGTCATAATATCAAGACTATTTGTCCTTATAACAAGCTGGATTATTGTAGGCTTAGACCTTTTTCAATTTGTAGATAAATCAAACTAGTTGCTTATCAATTATGCCTATCAAAATCTATGAAGATCCATCATGTATTCTACGTGTCACTACTTGAGCCATATAAGACAGTGGATATACAAGGAAGAAGACAAATGCCACCTCCTCCTATAGAAGTAGACAATAATAAAAAAATTCAAGATAGAAGAGATTTTAGATTCAAGGCGGCGTCAAAATTGACTGGCATATCTTGTACATTGGCGTGAGTATAATATTAGTGAACGCACATGGAAGCCATCCAAGCATCTAGCAAACACATCAGCAAAAATTAATACATTTCATTGACGATATTTGTCACAACTAAGATAAAGATTCAAGAAAATCTTTATTAGAATGCAAAGTAGGTTCTATAGAAGTTTCATTCTATTTTATATCATTGTTTATTATTTCCTTAAATTTGTTTGTGCTGAAGAGATAGAGGATCAACAAGCAATGAATTTCGCTCAAGAACCATTACTTGTTGACTTATTGGACAAGATATTACAACTATCACAACCTTCAACATGACAAAATAGAGATGAAGATCCTCAAGAATGACATGTTCTCTATTGAATTGATAGTGAAATCCAACGTGTTTGGTATCATGATCTTGGAAGAGGCTCTCAATGTTTGATAATACTTTTAGAGGTAGGAACTACTCTTGATGGTGTTCCAAATGTTTTCTTTGAACGAAGTTATGAAGGCCTCAACAATGATCAAATAATAGGGTGATCTTCTTGCCTTGGTATGGAACACTGTTGATGGCTGAAATGACCTATTAACTACCTTCAAAAGAAACAAAGATCAGAATATGTGGCAAGCACAATTCGACGTATTCTGGACTTCTTCAACATGTAATCACCACTCCTTGTGGAATTTGTCTTTAGATAGGAGATAATGTAATGGATATAAGATTTAATCTAATAATTATCTAATTAATATAGATTAATAGAAGTAAATAAAATAAATTAATTTGATAATATTTTATAGAGAAGCTTCCTAGAAGCTTCATAAACATAGAATCACCTTTATTCATGTTTATAGGTAATTGATAGATTAGAAACTTGGCCAACAAGTTAGCCACATGGTGCACATATTGATAGCTTGTGGAACAAGCTAACCATGTATTGCACATGTTTATTGCTTATGAAAGAAGCTAAGTACGTGGCGCATATGTTAGAAACTCGTCTTACAAGTTTAATATATGTCTTGCAAATTAGACACGTGTTGGAGATTCTATACAACACCACCATATAATTTTTAGATAAATAATATATATAGAGACAAGAATGAAGCCTTCTTTACTCTTGTCAACTCCTTTCTTGCTTCTAGTCTAATTCAAGAGTCTCATATATTTTTTAGTCTTTGGCAATAGCCATTCTAATTTCTTTTTAAATATATATGCTTCTTTATTTTTATCTTGTTAATTTCCTTAAACATAGTTTTTACTAACTTATGCATCTGTTTTAGATCTTGTCCTTGACAATGGATCAAGGAGGGGGATGAATGGAGGACTCCATTTTGGATAAGGTATGGACATTTTGAATAAAATGTCATGTTTTTTGGAGTAACAATTACACCCACTATCTTTCACCATTTAATACATGATATCTTTTGAGAGTATTTGAACAAGTTTGTGGTGATCTATCTTGATGACATCTCGATCTACTCAAAATATTTGAAGGAATATGAGAGGCATGTTAAGTTGATATTACAAAAGCTACAAGATATAAGTTTGTATGCCAAACCAGAGAAATGTATATTTTACCAACCTAAGATAGAATTTTTGGGATATATTGTATCTACTGAGGATTTGGTGATGGATCCCAAAAAGATAAAGGTGGTTATGTAATAGGCCATCCTAAAGATTGTGAGAGACGTATAATATTTTCTTGGATTTGCTATCTTCTATCAAATCATCATGAAAAATTATTCTCAAATTGTCACTCTTCTTATTCGATTGATTTAGAAGGACAAGTTAAAATGGGAGCCTCAAGCAAAAAAGGCATTCCAAGACCTCAAAACAACTTTTATTACAGTGTCAATATTGGTGCATCCAAACTTTATAAAAGCATTCTACTTGGAGATTGATGCTTTGGATTTTGCACTGAAAGCTGTACTTTCACAAATAGATATAGACGACAAACTCTATCTTGTTACATTTTATTCTTGAAAGTTTTTTATTTCCAAAATTAATTATGAAATCCACAATAAGAAACTTTTTGCTATTATGGATTCTTTTGAAGAATGGCATTGTTTTCTTGAAAGAGCAATACATCTTGTGATTGTATATACAAATTATAAGAATTTAGAATATTTTATGTTAGCTTAGATTCTTAATTGTTGCTAAGCTCAATAAAATATGTCGTTATCTTGATTTAATTTTGTTATAACTTATTACCTTGAGAAGCAACAAAGATTATTTAATGCTTTATTAAGGAGATTATATCTTGTACCAAAGATAGGAGAGGCAGCGTTGTCGTATGTCGTGAAGTCTTGCTTAAGAATGCTCCGGGCACCTAGTTGTGGAAGATAAAAGAAAAACATGCAATAATAACTAGTCCTAATCTCTCTAATCAATTTCTAAATAGTCCTTAATCAATCATCAATTAAATCCTAATCAACCCTAGTCAAACTCTAATCAAATCCTAATAAATCCTAAAATAAATCCTAGTCAATCTTAGTCAAACCTTAACAAATACTAAAATAAATCCTAAAGAAATTTTAAAGAAATCCTAATCAATCTTGATCAAATCCTAGAAAATTCTAAAATAAATCCTAATCAATCCTAATCAAACCTTAACAAATCCTAAAACAACCCTAATCAACCTTGGTCAAACCTTAACAAATCCTAAAATAAACCCTAAAAAAATCTTAATCAACCTTGGTCAAATCCTAGCAAACTCTAAAATAAATCCTAAAGAAATCCAAAAGAAGTCCTAATCAACCCTGGTAAAATCCTAAAAAATCCTTAACAAATCCTAGTCAACCTTGGTTAAACCTTAACAAATCCTAAAACAATCCTAATCAACCTTGGTCAAACCTTAATAAATCCTAAAATAAATCCTAAAAAAATCCTAGTCAACCCTGGTCAAATCCTAGAAAATCCTAAAATTAATTCTAACCGAATCCTAATCAAGCCCTAAATCCTAAACCCTAATCAAATCTTAATCAAGCCCTAAATCCTAAATCCTAAATCAAATCCTAACCAATTCAAATCAACCCTAGGAAGAATTAAAACCTCAATATCTATCAATAAAACCATTGATCTTACTTAAAACTTTGTACACCTTTCAACTTCTTAGTCAACAACAAGCACAACAAATTTGAAGGAAATCAAACTTACTAAATAGAAGAAAAATCCTAAAAACTCCTCGCATGTTGGCCAGCTTCCTTCTCCAACCTTGATGCTGATCTTCCAGTGCCAATTTCTCCCTTCTTCACCATTCAATCAATCTCAAATCTCTCATATGTATAGAAAAATAATTCTACTATCCACACACACAAATTTCACTCCAATCCAATTAGCAAATTGCTCAAGATCTCAAAAATCCCAACTAACCTTCAAAGCTTAATTCTTCAGACCTTGACCTACTTAAACCTCAATTACATACAATTAAATTATTAGATTCAGCTCAAATTTATAGCACCTTGTAAACACTATTGTATGCACCAACCTACAAAATATCACTTGTAGATTTGTAACCAATCTCACAAAATGCTCAAAAATATAAATCCCAATATATTTCACAAACCAGAGTCACTAAAAAACACTCCTAAATTTGCAAAGCCATTACAAAATCATTACCAATTCAAATCACTTTCAACTAACTCTATAAGAAAGATCTTCTAGTTTGCTCTCCAACTCCACCTTCTAATCTCCAAAAAAAACTCTTGACCCACCGTAGGCATGCGATTTTGTGCCTCGGGATCAAATTCCAACCCCGGCTCATAACCGGTCTTCTCTAGGTATCTATTTTGAGATTTTTGTAGTAAATTTTTTTGAAACCTCTTTTTAATTCCCTCCTATATATGCCTATATCATTTTATTTCTCAATCTACTTTATTTTGCCTTACTTGTAGTCCTACAAAGTAAATAGAAGCTCATTTATAAAAAGAGCAGCATTAATACTCATTAGTTTTACTTCCTTTTTACTATTATCTATTTTTCTAAGATAATTTTTTATAATATTTTGAAATAAGATCTTCTATAATATACTATTTTTATATTCTTTCATCTAATAATCACGTTACATCACGACATCCACCCTCCCCTGAACTTGTGCATATTTCGGCATGCGCCAAGTTTGTTATTATATTGATATAAAATATTCTTCATCTTCGTCAAATTCTATATCTTCAACTTGTTCCTCCTCTTCTATTTCAATATCCCTCAATAGATTTTATTCTTCATTAAAATGTATATATATTCCTCTTTGTCTGAATAACTTGACTCGCTTGCCTACTATAAGTATCTTCAATTGTATTCGATCAAGTTTTCGTAACAAATATGTTCCATTTTCATAGACTTCTATCACAACATATGGTCCAAACCAACGCTTAGAAAATTTTCATAATATACTATGTTGGTTGTCCAAACTATTGTTATAGACTAATACCCAATCACCTTCTTTTATTTTATTAGGCTATAGTCGATGCGTTTTATCAAATCTTTCTTTATTTTTTTTCCTTGCTTCTTTCAACCTTTCTATTGCCATTTCAATGTCTTCAAGCCTTCTTTCTAATTATTGAATCCGTAATGCTAAAAGCTCCTCTCTATTAAGATCATCTTCCAAAGTAATATTCTCCATGTAGGCACTATTTCTTCTATTGGCATAATTGGCTTTTGTCCATATATTAATTCAGAAGGCATATAACCAGTCACTATGCCATGAGTTGTATGATCAGTCCATAATACAAATGATAGTAGCTTTACCCATTGATGTATTTTGCCATTGCATGCTTTTACTAACGCCTTAACAATAGGTGAATGTCGAAGCTCACTCTTCTCATTACCTTCTAGATTATATGTCATTGTCAAAGAAAGTTTGATTCCCATTCTATCAAAGAGTTCTCTTGCTTCTTTTGCATCCAATTCACCTCTATCTGCCGTGATTTTTCCTACACAACCATAGCGACAAATAATATCTTCTAAGAAAACTCGACATACATTTTCAATACTCTTTGTTCTTAATGCTCATCCTTCAACCATATTTGATAAATCTTCACGTGCGAGTATCAAATATTTTATTTGTCCAAGTTTCATAGACATTGCCACTAAATCCACTATCCATTTGTAATGTAATACTAGAGGATAAGTTAGATGTAATTCATCTCAATGTCAAATGTTAGAATAAAATTGACAAATTTCACATGATCCTATAAAATCAACCACATCTTTATATATGCCTTTCTACCAATATTTTTCCTTCAATTTAGTAAAAGTTGTCCATATTCCTCTATGCCCCGCCTACAAACTCTCATGAAATTCCTTGATAATCTTTTGTTGAGCTTTTAAATCACATATCACCTCTTGTGGTACTTCTCCTCTTCTCTTTAGATACTTCCATAAATATCTATCATGTAAAAAATATCCATAGGCTTTCTTACAAATTTTCTTAAATTTTTGATCTGTCCAACCTTCTTGTCGCTTTGATGTACTTAGATACTTTCCAATATCTTCCCATTCACTTTTATATGAGTCTCTTAAAAATAATTCCAATGGTATAGTCAAACATGCATCTTCTTCTTTTGATAATGCATTAATATAAAAATTTGCACCCACATCATCTTCTATATCAATCATATCTTCTTCATCATAATACCTTGCCTTTGATAACATATCTGCAACTGAATTATCCCTCCCTGCAATGTGTTTAAATTCTGAATTCAAAGATTTGATATATGCTATCCACTTTAATATAGCAATATCAAGAGTTGAACAACTTGTAATCATGCCTAATAAAGGCAGACAATCTGTTTCTATAACTATCGATGCACCAATCAAATATTCCTTTTCATTTTTCATAGCAGTTATTACATCCCATAATTTTCTTTTAATTTGCGCATATGCTCTTTGTCTAATATTCAAAACCTTTGCTCCAAACTGTACTACATATCTAATCCCTTGTTCATTATATTGTCCAATTGCCCAACCTATTCCAATTGGACTTGCATCAACTGTTAATTTTTCTGATCTTCCACATTCATAATTCACTTTCTTGAAAGTTGGAGGTGAAAAAAGAAGTTCTTTTAATTTTTCTATAGCTTTTTTTTGTTCTTCTTTCCATTGAAATCTTTTATTCTTCCTTGATAATTCATATAATGGATCTGCCACATAAGCAAAATGAAGTATCCATATATAATAGAAAATGCATGCTCCTAAAAATCTTCTGACTTCCGTAGTATTTGCACATTCTTTCATCTTTTTAATAATATCAACCTTTTCAATACTCGGCTTACATCCATATGATCCACACATGTGCCCAACAACCACTATTTAATTTATCCCAAACATAGATTTTGTACCTGATAAGGTCAAGTGTACCTCTTCCAACTATGATAAAATCTTTTCATAATCTATAATATGATTTGCAACAAATCTTCTACAACCTTTTTGATCCAATGTCTCATATTTTTCTTCTTCTGCACATCTTTTAATTGAAACATCATTTAAAAATGGTATAATCTTTTTTGATATAAATTCCCTCAATACTTTGTTCATTCCATTCATCATATGAGCTATTGAATTAGTAGCCCCTTGAGGCAATGTACACATTCTTACCAAACCCAATGGAGTCTTCATAGTAGTTAAATCTCTACTTTGTAATGCCAATTGAAATTGATCATATCCTAAGTAAAGATCACCCATCGAATAGATTGCTCTTCCAGCAAATGCCTCTGCAAATTCATCCACAATTGGACTTGAATCCATATTTCTAATAGTTATTTTATTTACAGATTGCATGTCTCGTATAAATCTCATTGTTCCATTTTTCTTTGATATCGTGAACCATCAATTTGAATAAAGTGCTATAGATGGTTTTAAAATCCCCATCTCAATTGTTTCATTGAGTAAGTTTATCAATTTGGATAAATATGCTCTTGGTACTGGAATTGGTTGTAAATTCCATGGTTTATGAGGAACAATAAAAATAACCATAGATGCAACAATATTTGGATCAACACATCCAATTTCATGCACTTATAATGCAAAAGCCTTTCCATGTCGTGAAAGCATATTTCTAAAGCATTTTTCTTCACATTTTGTCAAAAATCCTTCACATCCATCTTTTAATCTATCTAATGTAATATCCATAAATTTATGCCCTATCTTCATAGGATCTCTCAAATTTGGTTGTGTAGATGCTCCTCTCACCTTTTTTTCACAATCTGATGGTAGTAGCAAAGCTACTGGTTTAACCTTTTTTGCCACTGATTTATACTTAGTTTCAACACATACCTCTTGGCGACTTAAATTTTTCATAAATTTTTGAATTTCATCATAAAAATCTTTAGAACATACATTAATAACTTTATTACCTCCTTGTAGTCCATATTACAATAAATAATTTAATTCTCCCATAGTATCTACAAATCTAACTTCTTCAAATATTCCTGATATAAATTCATCCTTAACCAATCCTCCATTTTCTTTCAAAGTTTTTTTTCATATTTTGAATATAATGTTTATCTATTCTTTTCATCCTTTCAATAGTTTTAAAATATAATACACCATCTTCTTTCAATCTAATAAATCCAATAGGTAATATCATCTTTGTTAAATTCAGCGAGAGAATGTCTTCTTCTAACCCATTACAATCCCGCTTTATAATGGTGTGTGGTAAAAACCCTCAAGGTCTTCAAAGTTCTCATTTAATAATGGCTTATCTCTCAACTTATCACGATTTCTTTCATGATCAGCACAAACAGTTAAAAATTGAACTGCTTTCATTCCATCTTGACTTCTTATTCTTCCATAAGCTGAACTATCATTTATAACCTTTGTTTCCATTTTTTTAGTAGTAATAAATGGTTGTCCCAATATAATTAGATATGTAGACATATCTTGTACAAAAAAATATTGTTCATGAATGACATCTCCTATCATTACCTTTATATTTGGACAAGCTCCATACAATTCTCCCTTTGAATTATTTGCTAATCTTATCATCCACCCGTGTTTAGTATCAATTGGCCATTTTTTTTTTCTATATAACTCTTTTGATATCAAGTTGATTTCAAAACCATGATCAATTAATGCTACAATCGACTCTTCTAATTCTCCTAATTTTACTAAAGTTTCCATTGTAGCTCTAGCCCAAAGACTTCAAAAATAATGGCTAGAAGCTTGAAAATTATCTTCTTTATCTGTGAACTTCCCTCGTGAAACATCTCCAACCAATTGCATTTCAATTTCTTCATCTTCATTGCTTTCCATTGTCTTTGTACCTTGTATATTTGATGTTATAGTATTACCAATAGATTGTCATTTTCTTTTTATTGTATCAATCATAACTTCATGAAACTCCCGTTTTGTAATTCTTAAAATCTCACCAATTGTAAACTCAATCTTTCCACTTAAAATCCGCTCCTCCAATACCTTCTTCAAATCAGTAGCAGCCTCAATATCTGATTGTAAATTATAAGCAGGGGCCTTTTCTTTTTTTTTTACAAAATCTCTTTCTTTTGTAGGAATATTTTCTATTCTTTCTTCGTGCATAGGATTTTTTTGTTGTCATGTTTTTTCTCTTCTTATAGTCCTTTTTGATGGCCTTTCATTATTTTTATTTCTTCTTATTTTTTCTTCTATTAATATATCATATTGATTCCTTGCAATATGAGCATATATCGATAATCCATCTACAGGATCATTCCATCTAATAATTTGTCAAATGTCATTGCTAATGCGTTTTAAATCATCTTTGGTAAATTTTTCTCTTTTAGCATAACTCATTGTACTTGTCTACAAAGAACTAGATTCTCTTGAAAGTTCAAGATTTATGCTTAAATACTTGCCTCAATTTGCTTCCACCCAATATATTGACGCTTCATTGCTTGAGATTTTAATTGATCCTCTTGCAAGTACCTTCATTCCTTCTTTATCAAAGTTTGTCTCTAATTTTTCTCCACTCTTCTTTAAATATATCATACCATCTTTGAAAAAAAACAACTCCTTTGTATAGTGCCTCAGTGAAATCTTCACACTCCCTTCTTAAATGATCCACGCTATCACACCACATGCACCTATGTACTATACCATCAATTTGTCCAAATTTTTGTCTTATTGATATCTTTGATGATTGGCCCTTTTTTTTCAAGTTTTGCAAATTTTATTTGCAAATCTTTCATCCCTCATATGATTTCATCAATGCCCATTTCTTCTTTCTTTGATGTTTCCATTGAAGGTTGAATCATAAATGTAGGATGGTTCGTAGGCAATTTTATCTTAGAAGCTTGCAATAGTCTTTGAATACCCACCCGATTTTTTCTCCTTTCTCTTTTTGCAAGTAATCCGATTGCTTCTTCCACTTCTTTCTAATTTGATGTCAATCCTTCTTCTTCTTTTTTAATTTCAAGTAAAATTTCCAACTTCTCTTGTAGCTCTCTATCAATTGCTTGAAGAAAAAGCTCTACTTTGCTTAGATTTGGTAATAGCTTCTCTTTCTTTAATAGATGGGAATTTTGCCTTTCAAACTCCCTCAATAATTTTGTTGCTTGAAGATCCTTCTTAGGCCTTTTAATCCATTCAAAAAACATCTTTTTTGTAATCCGATCATTCTCTTTAAAAAAATACTCATCTTTTAATATTTGAGAAAGAATTTTCCATGAACCTCCAAATTGTCCTATAATGGACTTCACATGGCTTCTTGTCTCTGATATAGTAGCCAATTCAAATAATTGAACCATCTCCTTCTCAGAAACATGCTTCAATTCCATTTCCTTAACATAACACCTTAAATATTTTGTAATATTCTTCCCTTCAAATTGGTCAATCTTGTCTACAATTGCCTATAATGCCTTATTTGCCATACCTTCCTTGCAATCTTTTACTTGTTGTTGTTGCATGAATAAAGCAAATGCTTCAAACATGCTTGCAGAGTTAGGATCAAAATACATATCTTGTCCTCCTTTACTACCTCCACTTGTTGCTCTACTTGTAACTCTATTAGAAGCTCTAATTGATGCACCATCCATAATTCCTCCTTCAACTCTCTTGTCTTCCTTCTCTATAAGTCAAATAAATCCAAAAAAAATCTCAATAATCTTCCACCTCAAGCTTTTCACGTCGGATTCACCACATTATAGCATATGTTGTGAAATCTTGCTTGAGAATGCTCCGGGCACTTGGCTGTGGAAGATGAAGAGAAATATGCAATAATAACTAGTTCTAATCTCTCTAATCAATCTCTAAATAGTCTTTAATCAATCCTTAATTAAATCCTAGTCAACCTTGATCAAATCCTAATCAAATCCTAATAAATCCTAAAATAAATCTTAATCAATCTTGGTCAAACCTTAACAAATCCTAAAATAAATTCTAAAGAAATCCTAAAGAAATCCTAGTCAATCTTAGTCAATCCTAGTCAAACCTTTGAAAATCCTAAAATAAATCCTAGTCAATCCTGGTCAAACCTTAACAAATCCTAAAACAATCCTAATCAATCCTGATCAAATCTTTACAAATCCTAAAATAAATCCTAAAGAAATCCTAATCAACCTTGGTCAAATCCTAGCAAACTCTAAAATAAATCCTAAAAAAATCCTAAAAAAATCCTAATTAATCCTGGTCAAATCCTAAAAAATTCTTAACAAATCCTAGTCAATCCTAATCAAACCTTAACAAATCCTAAAACAATCCTAATCAACCCTGGTCAAACCTTAATAAATCCTAAAATAAACCCTAAAGAAACCTTAGTCAATCCTAGTCAAATCTTAGAAAATCCTAAAATAAATCCTAATTGAATCCTAATCAAGTCCTAAATCCTAAATCCTAAATCCTAACCAAATCCTAATGAAGCCCTAAATCCTAAATCCTAAATCAAATCCTAACCAATTCAAATCAACCCTAGGAAGAATTAAAACCTCAATATCTGTCAATAAAACCATTGATCTTACAAAAAAATTTGTACACCTTTGAATCTCTTAGTCAACAATAAGCACAACAAATTTGAAGGAAATCAAACTTACCAAATAGAAGAAAAATCCTAAAAACTCCTCGTGTGTTGGCCAGCCTCCTTTTCCAATCTTGATGCTGATCTTCCAGTGCCAATTTCTCCCTTCTTCACTATTCAATCAATCTCAAATCTCTCATATGTATAGAAAAATAAGTGTACTATCCACACACACAAATTTCACTCCAATCCAATTAGCAAATTGCTCAAGATCTCAAAAACCCAAACTAACCTTCAAAGCTTAATTCTTGAGACCTTGACCTACTTAAACCTCAATTACATACAATTAAATTATTAGATTCAGCTCAAATTTATAGCACCTTGTAAACACTATTATATGCACCAACTTACAAAATATCACTTGTAGACCTATAACCAATCTCACAGAATGCTCAAAAATATAAATCCCAATATATTTCACAAATTAGAATCACCAAAAACACCCCTGACTTTGTAAAGCCATTACAAAGTCATTATCAACTCAAATCACTTTCAACTAACTCTATAAGAAAGATCTTCTAGTCTACTCTCCAACTCCATCTTCCAATCTCCAAAAAAAACTCTTGACCCACTGTAGGCATGCGGTTTTGTGCCTCGGGATCAAATTCCAACCCCGGCTCATAACCGGTCCTCTCCAGATATCTATTTTGAGATTTTTGTAGTAAATTTTTTTGAAACCTTTTTTTAATTTCCTCCTATATATGCCTATATCATTTTATTTCTCAATCTACTTTATTTTGCCTTACTTATGGTTCTACAAAATAAATAGAAGCTCATTTGTAAAAAAGGCAGCATTAACACCCATTAGTTTTACTCTCTTTTTACTATTATCTATTTTCTTAAGATAATTTGCTACAATATTTTGAACTAAGTTCTTCTATAATATACTATTTCTATACTCTTTCACCTAATAATTACGTTACATCACGACAGCATTTGATCAATAATATACAACTTTGATGAAGCTAGAGCAATTTCATCGTTATGCCACCATTACATCCATGCCTATTGATTCTAATTTCCTCAATGAAATGTGTATTGCAGCTGCTAATGATGCTTTGATCTTGGTGTCAAGTGTCACTTGAGAGAAAATATTGATAAGTTCAAATTTGAAGAAGACCTTCTATACTTTGAAAAATGTTTGTATATCCAAGAAAGACCAACACGACTGCACATTCTTCAATCTCGCCATGACTTTTTCAATGTGGGTCACTTTGGATTTAACAAGATGTTAGAAATTATTTCTCAAGATTTTAGGTGGCTCCAAATGTAGAAGGCAGTGAAGGACTTTGTGTTCTCTTATAATATTTGTTCAAGGTCCAAAAATCTTTGACATCACTTTTATGGACTTTTACAATCTTTTCCCATTCAAAGACAATCATGGTCTTCTATCTCAAAGGATTTTATTACAAATCTATTGCCATCCAATTCATTGACAATATCTTTGTAGTGGTTGATCGATTGACAAAGATGGCTCATTTCATCCCTTGTAAAAAGATTATGTTTAGTGAAGAAATGGCAAAGCTCTATCTTCATAATGTATATTGATATTATGGCGTACAAAATGATATGGTATCCGATTGAAGATCCGAGTTCATATCTAAGTTCTAAAAATATCTTTTTGAAATATTGAAGGTGGATATTAAATTTTCTTTGGCTTTCCATTCTCAAATTGATAGCCAAACTAAACAAGTTAACCAAATTTTGGAGCAATATTTATAATGTAGCACTGACTATCAACAAGACGATTGGATCTTATATCTACCATTAGTAGAGTTTGCATATAATAATATTATTTATGGTTCAATTCAACAAATACCATTTTATTCCAACTATGGATATCATCCAAATTTGATGTGCGGAGTATGTCAAAGAACAACAATCTTGTGATTGAAGGATTTGTAAAGCAGCTATTGCAACACCAAAAAATCTTGAAGCTTTAATTACAAGCAGCTCAAGATGCTTATAAGGCATTTGTAAATAAATTTAGAAATCAATTGTTTGTTTTTCATATTGGAAATAAGGTATGGCTTCTTTGATAGAATATCAAGACTAAGCGGCCATGCAATAAATTAGACTATCAAAGATTAGGACCATTTTTTATCTAAAAGCAAATTAATCTAATGGCATATCATTTTGAATTATCATCTGCTATGAAGATACATCCAATTTTTCATATCTCTCTTTTAGAATCTTATAGAGAGTTGTATATTCCGGAAAGAATACAACAATCTCTACCTAGTATTGAAATTAAAGATCATGAAGAATACAAGGTTGAAAAGATAACTGATTCATAGCAAAGGTGGAGCAAATTGGAATATCTTATTTATTGGTGAGGCTATGACATTAATGAGTGCACATGGGAATCGGCTACAATTCTCACCAATATGCCTCAAAAATTATAAGAATTTTATTGGTTCTATTTCTATAAATTCAAACGTATTCAATGATAACTTCTTAGTGAAGATTGGATTCAAGGAATATTCATAAAGAGGAGAAGAATTAAACTAAAACCTTCATTTGTATGTAATTATCTATTCCAAGATAAAATAGTGTGGTAGAAGCAAATTAGTCACCATGTCAAATCTTCAAGCATTGAGAGAACAAGATTCAGAAGATTTATTTGTTATGCAAGTTTTAAATGAACTAATGTAATTTTCACAGCCTTCAATTGAGTAAAGTGAGGACAATATATTTCAACTTTAAATACAACCTTAATTGGAGCTATTAAGAGCAAGATCCAACTATACAAGTCTTGATTCCAATACTCGAGCTTTAGTGATATTACTTGAGCTCGAAAAGGTAAATCCTTTTAGCCTTGAGATCTTATTTGGAAGATGTTTTAAAGGCCGTAATGAAGATGAGATCCTTGGATGGGATGTTTCAACAACAGAGATACTAACTCAAGATCATAGGTAATTTTTTTGAGGACCAATAGAACCTATTATTCAAGAATAGAGAGTATAATACATAACATTATTAATATAGCATATTCTTCATTATTTACATATGTAATAAGTTTGATCTCCTCTTGGGACTTATTGCTAGAGAAGGAGGTGATGTTAGGTACATACACTTTGGAGGTTCATAGAATCTTCTAGAATAATTTAGAAGCTTTTTGAATTAGTAAAGTTGATTGAGAAGCTTCCTAGTTGGTGAAAGTTGATTGAAAAATTCTTTAGTTAATAGAAAGAGCTCAAGAAGCTTCCTAATTGATAGAAGCTGCTCAAGAAGCTTTTTAATTTGATAGAAGCCACTCAAAAAGCATCCTAGATATGAATATATATAAGGGTCAAGGCTAAAGAGTTCTTCAATCTCAACAACGCATCTTTTTGAGTTCTAAATCACCTTTCTTGATGTTATTTGTATACTCATCTAATCAATTCAAGTTTTTATTGGTTTCTTCTGGAAACCTTATCTCAATTCAAGTCTCTTGTTCTGTATTCTTATGTCTTTGATAATAAAAGCAAAAGAAAACAGCTTTATCAACGCAAATTATATTTGCAAGTTTTATATAAAATAATATTCTATTATATTTAGTCTTTTCAAAATATCATTTTCAAACAAAAAATATATTAATTGAGATAAGAATGGTTATTTATAATAAAGATTGGATAGACTTAAAGTAAGATTTATCAATGACATAATATTAAAAATAAGAGATTTTGTAACAAGTTTATACTCAATCAATATGCTTCTTGTTAATATATATAAAATTTATATACTTTTTATATTTAAACAATGTAATGAAGATATATTAGTCTTAATATAAGATTTTTTTTTTTTTTCTTAAAAAGATATTTAAAAAATATACAAATTAATACAAACAAACTTATATATAAAATATATGAGCAATGTTAAGAGTATTATAATATGGGCATTAGAAAATAAAAAGTTTTTTTTTTACAACCAAGATCTTAGTACAAAAATTTGGGAAGTTTTATCAAATAAAAACACATCCTTTGTTATTAGCATCTAAATACCATATATGTTTAGAATGATTTTGCAATATAAAAACCACAATACAATTATTATAGATACAACTTTTGTTACCAATTACTAGAAGGATTTGATTTTGCCCAACATGAGATTGTTAATGATCACATATATTTAAATAATATTTTAAATAATTAATTTTTTAATTTATATTTATATTTATATTATTTTTAAATTTTTTATTATTTATGATGATAATTTTTAATAATTAGAAAAATGGCATATTTATAGTTTTTTTATAATATTTTAATTCTAAATAAGAGATATTATTTTATAAATAGAAATTTTAAAGATCAAGATTTAAAAAGTAAATATAAATTGGTGTCTTAATTTGTCTTAATTTATTCTTAATTGCTTAGATTTTAAAATAAAAATTATCAGTTATATATTTTTTAAAGTAATATAGTCAAATATGTATGATTGATATATATACTTTTATAATTATTACTATCATCTATACTACAAATATTCAACAAATAATAATAGAGTTATTAATAGAAAATAATTTTATACATCCTTATTAGAAAAAAAAAAAAAAAAAAAAAAAAAAAAAAAAAAAAAAAAAACATTTGTTTTAGCTTTTAAATCATGACTTAGGATATAGGTTGCAAAAAATGTAAAATTTCTTTAAGATTTGTGGGTCTAAATTTTGTAAATGTTAGCAACAACTAACATATTTTTGATCTTATAATAAAAAATTCATATAAATAAATTAGCAAATAGTAATTAATAAGTAATTAAAGCTTTTATATAATTATATTTAAAATTTATAATCCTCACAATATAATATAGATAATTACAAATATATATTTATATAATACTTTAAATAATAAAATATAATAAGAAAATAATAAAATATTATATAATTTATTGGTAAAAATTGAATGTATAATAAATAAAAATTGGACTTTATTAATATATTTATATATTACATCTTATACTTTATTACTACATTTTAAATTACATTGTCATCTCTTCATTGTATAGACTCATTCTTATTAGGAATTCTTTTATATATTAGCAAGTAGGTTACATACTACTTTTATTTGCACAATTATATTTGTATTTTTAATTTTAACCTTGCAATAACTACTCATTTTTTTATTGTTACATATTGTATTGCTTTACTACTATAATAACCACTCATTTTTTGACTATTATATATTGTATTACTTTATTACTATAATAACCACTCATTTTTTGACCATTGTATACTACTTAATTAAACTTGGCTTGAAATTCTTTAAAATCATGCACTTGATATATAACAATAATATAAAGTTATTAATAGTTATATTAGAATAAATTCTTTCTAAATAATGAATATAAAATAAATATTTATCTTCCATAATAAATATCTTCAAATATTAATCATTCTAATATGATATAACAATGGTGTTTTCTTAGGTCTCATTATTCTTTAGAATCTTTTCAAATTATGGCCTACATCTCTTAATTGCTTATTGTCTTATTCAACTTTATTTGTAAGCGCTTCAAGAATTAATTATAAAAAAAGTAGTATTGCAAGTGATGTTTAAAAAGAGATCTTAATTTGATATGATTTAGCATAAGATCTAAGAACTTATCTTCTAAGTCTTACTCTTTTGTATATATACATTGTCAATCTTGGAGGTTCAAACTAAGATCCATAGTCAATTAATAGTTAGATCTATAGAATTGAATGGCACGTCACAAGTTGCTAAGATAGATATGAGAAAGCCTAAATTTAAAAAAATCCTTAAACAACTTATATTTTTATAACTAATTCTATGATTATATTAATATCTTAATTTTATAATAACTTTGATTCTTAAGACCAATCTTATATTTAAAAAATATTAAATAGATATAATTATAGTTTTTTGAAAAGAAATCTTACTTTTGTACCTTCTCAAGTGTCAATAACATAAGTATCAAAAATATTATTAAGTCTCTATATAAACCATATCCATGCATTTGACCTTGCTTCGTGTTTCAAGAAAGTTGTATCTATATTTGTAGAATACTTAGAAATGTAATAATACCTCCTTTAGAGATCCACCATAACAATATTAGTTTTGCATAAGCATTAGTTTGGCAATATATACACTCTTTTAAATATGATGCATGCTAAAAATATAAATAAGGACTTCAATAGAAGATTAATTTCCTTAGTATTTCTATCTCTATATTGGAGCTATTGATATTATTTCTTTTTTTAAAAGTTGCTTCTCTTTATCTATAATTTTCAAAAGGTCTTTGTAGAAGTGATATATTTGATAGGAGTACTTTCTTGAAAATTCTTTCTCAATCATACAAGTTTTAGAAGAGTATCTAAAATAATTTTGTAAAAATTATCTCTTAAAAATTAGCTTTGTTGGTGTATCAACATTATTATTATTATTATTTTTCTTAACTTATTAGATGACTTTTTAGCACATTTTATAAAAA
Organism: Physcomitrellopsis africana; assembly: GCA_036785485.1. Taxonomy (NCBI): domain Eukaryota; kingdom Viridiplantae; phylum Streptophyta; class Bryopsida; order Funariales; family Funariaceae; genus Physcomitrellopsis; species Physcomitrellopsis africana. The sequence goes on from JAWRVF010000832.1 coordinate 147,965, forward strand.
TAGTCTTTCTAGTGGTTTTTATAACTATCTTTGCAATCTTTTCAATAATCTTTCAAATTAGATTTTTAACATGTATTTTAGAAGACTTCTTGATAAGAGTTATCAATGACAATAAGCTTCAAACTAAATAATAGATTTAATCATTGTTTGAATATTTCTTGATATTGATTGTAACTAATTATTCTCTAACTCAAGTAAAATATTGGAAATATCCCAAGACATTCAAAGATGCTATTGCTAATATATTGCCCCCTAAGATATTTAAAGAACCTATTGCTAATACATTCTTTATTTTCTTAATATTCAAATCTATGCATCTTGCCCTACTTACTTATAAGATGTAATGGTTGATTAATATCCTATCCAATAACTCATAGATTACTACAAAATAATAAACTAACTAATTTCTAATTAATCCTCAAATTGATGTTAATTGGAAAAGCAACAAATTGAGTGTAAATACTTATAAAGCATTTCAAGATTATAATGCAAGTTGATGTCATTCATCAACCAAAAGCCATATAATAATGCCTTATAATAATTATAAGATTGATGATTAATAGATATTCATTCTATTGTGAATTTTGTTGATTGACATTGTACAAAATTATAAATTTTTTGGTCTAAAACAATAGATGTGAAGTCTAATAATATATTTAACAACTATGTATCTTGGACAATAAGAAAACTAATGATGCTCAAGCCTTGCTACCATTTATAAGAGCCTCACATTAGTATGCTAAATAAAAACTTATTTGTATTGTTATACAAAACCAAAACTATGTTGTACCATTATTTGTCAATTATTGACAAATTTTGAGTAATGTCTATTGATCTAATGATCCTCTAATAATTTGACATAAAAATTATATTGCAATAGCTTAAGTAAAGTAATTTTATAAACCTTATGTTATCTAGTATATTAAAAGATGATATTTATAATTTGCTAATTTATTTGCACACTTCTAATGTCTCTTTTATAGTATTGTCAAAATATATTTTTTAATATTATATGAAGGATAATTAAGTTGTATACTATGAAATAAAATATTAAGTTAAAAAAAATTGTACAACTTCTTTAGATAAAGTTACACACTTGTTATAATTAACAAACTTGTTGTTAATGTATTTTTTACAAAGTATTAATATAGAGGTTTAATACCTCTCAATGTGCAAATTGCATTCTATCCACTTATACTTTGCTTTATATGTAGTCAAAGATAGCTTATAGTTCTTTTTCTTCTTCTTCAACTTGGTAATAAAAATTACTTCTCTTATTTTATTATATTAGGTTATTTTGGCAAAGGTTCTACTAATGAGTTCTAAAGAAATATTTTGCTCGCTTCTTTTATAAATAATTTATATTTTTTTTCTTTATTAGATGTTGTTTTATAAAACAAATTCTTAGCAATCTATATTTTATTGGTCAAAGGTTAGACAAGATATGTCAACATTATTGCTAATTTTTTTCTTAATGGTCATTTTATTATAAGTTCATCTTTGGTATTGATATCAATATTGTTGCTGGAGCTGTTAGCCAGGATTAAACTTATGGTAATTATACTAATAAATATAAGAAAAGATTTTTGCATATTCATCTTTTTAATAAAAAATAATGACACTTGGATGTTAAGTGGCTTATAAGAATCATTGTTGTATGTGGTCATCATAATCTTATAGATAGGCTTCTTTTTTATTATACTTAAAAGCTTATTAATACTCTTTAATTTGTTGATTGAAGCTTCGTCAATAAACATAATTGTCTTCTTATTTTTCTTAGCTACATTTATCTCCATCTTATACAAAATAAATTCTCACCATCTTAGAAGTCTTGGCCTCTTTAAGAATCTAAAAAGTTTTGTTAATGTGTTTTTAAATAAAAAATTAAAATAATTTACCAAATCAAAATTCCTTGCTTTTAAGCACAACTTGTCATAGAAATTAATGTTTAATATGTATTTTTGATACTTTATCTTGTAATATATATATTTCCATTTATAAAAAATCCATTTTTTATAGATGTCTATAGAAATAAGTAAATGCTTTGCTCTATATATCTTTCGTAGGAGATTTCTAAATTGTATAAAATCTCATTATTGAATCTAGTTGTAATCTCTTTTAATATTGAATATCTCTTCTACTATATTAATGCCCTTTATATATCTTGATAATATGTCCATTTTTATTTCTCTTAGTAAAATATTAAGAACCTCTTTGCATTTGCAATCCAAAGCTATTAGAATTATTAATACAATATACATATTAATATATATATATATAATTATTTATAATTATAATTAATAATAACATCTATTATAGACATGTTGAGACATAAGTGCTACTATTTTTCAATACTCCTTATTGATTATGACAACAAAAATATATATATATATATATATATATATATATATATATATAATCTTAGTGAGCAATTCTAAAATCTTAAATTTTTAGAAATTACTAAAATATAATTAATCTTTAAGATTTAATGGCAAAATTTTAATGGAATATTTATAAACCAATTTTTATAATACTAATACATAAAAAAAAAATAGGATAAGATTACTTTAATAGTAGTTGTTGATTGCTCCATGTAATAATAGTTGAATCTCATCTTATTTATCTTAAATAATATCCACAATTTCAACTTTGATGACAATAATAGTTACCAACAACTTCTACATAATGTGATTATAAACTTAAGCATTTTAATTTGTAATTCCAATTCAAAACAAAAATTCTTTATACAATTTTTATCAAAATAAATAGAAGAGGTCAATAATAATAATGATTTTATAAAAATATATACATTCATTTTTTTTGTTAGAAGAGATTTCATTGTTCTTAAGCCACCACTTTTGATGCAAATGCATTGATAAATTAACATGCATTATATATTATTTAATATAACCCATCTCCTTATCATACTAAGAAAAAATATTGTTAAGATTTATATCACTACAAACCACATCTTTACTACACTAATGTTAATGTCAATTATATATTCATTTTTTTATCAATTAAATGAAGTAATGAGGGTACCAATTGCCAATATAAATCTTATTCTTGATATTGTACATCTCCACAAATAATATCTTCATTCAATATTGCCAATATACTAGGATACAACATGTGGTACAAACTATCTCCTCAATCAATCAAAAAACTTTATACAAAAAACTTCACAAACAACTTGTTGTCCAAATGTGGAAAGATGTATCTTGAAAAGAGGTGGGGTGTGGAAAGAAGCCAACAATGATGAGTGGATTTAGGCTAATTTCAAATTTAGGAAAGGTAAGTGGAATTTCTTTTTTAATAAATGGGAGACACAAGAGGTATAAGTAGCCAACAATTGATTACTTACCAAAATGTATAACTGCAAGTGTCAAATAATAAATTGTGTACAGACCAGCTTCTCTGGAGTGAAGTTGTGATGTCTACTTGGACCTTGTGTTAGTTTCTGGGTTCTCCCTTTCAGATTGTTTGCTTTTAGGCTCACCTGACCAAGGTATTAATTTGATTAATAATCGAATGGTTTTAAAGTTGGGTAGAGGGAGCGAGCGCCGCTGATGTTTAGGGTTACGACATGTCCTCTGCCCGAGTCACCGGAGGGATGCTAAAGTCAGCTGGCCTTTAAACAATTCGCAATAAAGCTGCAAATCCAAGTCTCATGGCTGTAAGTTCCTTCAGCGATGCGACAAGTTGGTTACAATTTCTTTCGAAGTTGGAAGCCAAGTTAGATTCCAGTTTGGCTCAAGTTCCACCTGGAGTGAGAGCATGCATTGCCAGGCAGGCATTTGCACACCACATGTACCTTGTCCCAGCTCGTGAAAATATTCTGCGGGATTAATGGTGGAATACCACTCGAGTCCAGGTGCACAACTACAACTACTAACGTACCTTATCTTGCAGAACCCAACTGTGAACAAGTAGTGAGCACGTTCAGTCTCGTCTTCAGAAGCACTCTAATTTACCAGGAGCAGTGATTTGAGATTTTCTTTCGAGGAACTTCACATCGTAGAAGTAGATTGTGAATCAATGCTGACGATGCAAGTCTGCTCGTACTGCTTGTTATCAACATTGGACCTCTGGGAGCTCTGTGCAGGCCTTGACGATGCTTCGGTAATTCTCTTGTCTAGTAGATTGTAGATTCCGCTTGCATCCAAGGCTACAGTATCCTCAGCCAAGGCTGCTTTTATTGCAGGATGCAAATATGCTCTTTCAAGGAAGCTTCTCGCATCCAGGTTAGGTTCTAAGGTCCTTTCTAAATTATCCTTGGCCCGTGCTTCCTGACCATCATCAAATGGTAGAGTTTTAGAACCTTCACACCGTGAGTGCAAATGGCTTAAGGCATTACATACGTACCTAAATTAAGTGTTACAGGACAAATTTTGAGCACACATATCAGAACACTGTAATGCCTTGAAAGTAAACCTATCAAGAAGAATTTAAAATGTAAATGTAGGATGTACCTGTAGTGGGTATTGGTCGAATGCAGGTCCATATCTCTCCGTGCAGTACCAATGAAAGAATAATGTCAGTACAGGCAAGGGTAGCAAGAGAGGCGTAGACGCTGCAGATCGTTTGATTGAGAAAAGACCTATCAGAGTGACATGGGTTATCAGAAGAGCCACGATTATGAATCGGTGCACGAGCGGCCAAAATGCAGCAGAGCTTTCAAATTTTGGCACGTAAACGTTTATCACCTGAGGCGATAAGGAAGCCAGACTTAGTTGGTTAGAACGCAGAGTAACAGAGTAATAGAGTAATAGAGTTCCTCAACAGTTGCAAGTAGTTAAAAACACTGGATATTCTATGACTCCTTTGACAGCGAAACATACATAGAACATGTTAAATAGAGTAGGAAAATTCAGTGGAGAGAACAGCCGTTGTTAAAATTCTCACTGTAATAGTCCTCAAACGGAAAGCAAATGTAATTTTGTCTGTTAAATCAGGTTCTTATGAACTTGTGTAATTTTCAACACCTAATACTGAAAATTTCTCCAATATGCAAAATATTAAGAAAAAAAACACATTCAAAGTCTAGTACATGTGACATCTTCAGCACCAATGTAACATCTTTAAAATAGTAAAAATAGATCTCGAAGAAGGCAAGAACTCAGCATTCGCGTTAAATTAGCACCTTCGAAAATACGAGGTACCTGGTTCCGATATATGATGTATCCGAAGGCATAGAACACAATAATAAACGGCAGGATGAGAGGTGAAATGACTGAATATACGAGGCCAAGGAGAAAGTAAAGTCCCAATTTCGGAAGGACTGCATTGTATTGAAGCGTTGAGAATGCCATAGCATTACTTCTGTCCCTCTCTGTTTTTACTATCACCATGTTCTGCAGATGATACCACATAAAGGCCCAAAGTCGCAATGCTTCAGCTGCAACAGTCGACCAACCGTCCACCATGATGTAAGTAATGAAAAATGTCGACTTCATTGGTATGGAACTTCCAAATGCCTTCGGGACCCTGGAAAAAGAAACTATAAAATGCTCCGATCAGTGTGAGCGTGTTGCTCTGCAATCACCATGTGCTATATCCTTCACATGAATGGTGAAGAATTTTCTAGCAAATTGTATAGTTTTATCTAGGAGTATATCTGTTCACTGTACAAAGAGCAACTCATCAAGGAGACTGCAAAGATTCTGCACCTGATTGGAGAGTTAATGTACTGCTTCAGCTGCACAAATACAGAACCCACAATAACATTGCCGAAAAAAACGTTGACGACCATGACAATGAAGTACTTTGTAGCAGCACTCCTCATAATCTTAGACAATGAAACGTGGCCTTCAAATTTAGAGAGAAACATCATCAATTGGGGAAGAAACGTAAGCGACAGGTTCAGTGAGAGGCCAGGTAAAAAGCCTTGGAGAACAGACCTTATAAAACTTCTGTGAGAATGACAGCATTAAGTTAGCACTACGTTATGACCATAACCATTTATGACTTGCAGGATGAGGCAGAGAGGCAACTATATGATATTCATAATCTTAATAGACGCTTCCGATTAACATTTCTTTTCCAGAAAACATGAAAGAGTGAGTAGATTACTGGTCAATGAGAGGCTTAAGGAAGTGAAAGTTCTTGTCTAAGGCATCCAAATTCGCCAATGATTGAACGAATGTAATTGGGATCATGAAAAAGAACGCTATGAAGAAAATAAGAAATCCAACGAGTAGACGTCGTGAATTAAGCGCCATGTATGGTATGGATAAATTATCCCAACATACATCCCGAGCTTCTGGAGCCCAATCTGTCAACCAGCAAGTTGAATCCTTGCTTTGTTGCGTTTGAGCACACACTGCAGCACCCCATCGTGAGTTGAACGACACAAAACCCGCCTTCATGACAAACTTCTCACTTGATAATATGTGGCACTGCACTGTCTTTATCTGCCAAAGCATATTGTAAATCAAAGAGCACTTTATACTATCTTGTGCATTGCATACTTATCTTTACTCTAATATTTGGTGCACTAGTGTAAGATTCGATAACAGGCACATACGTGTCGGAAGCACCTAGAGCCGACTCTATGAAATAAATTTCTTGCACAAAAGTAGTATGCTACATGTGCAAGGATATCAGGAAGCAAGAGTGTGGAACCTCTTGAATGAGTCGATTATATTTGGAAGTGTAGAAGTCAATTGAATCTACTTTCTCTCCAACTATCCGAAGAAATCCTTTCTGGGTCACAGTATCCATAGATTTTTGTCATAATTATTTTGCTTTGGAGAACATGGGCTATTGTCGCAGTAGCTGTTTATTTTGATAGATTATTATCACATAACTCATTTAATCACGAGTTTAAAACCAAGAGAGTCAAAGATTTCGACCAGCAAAATTGTAGAAGTTGTTACCCGAGTAGTTGAACACTTGGAACTTTGACTGCTGGCCTGCTGCTTCTGAAGATACTCAATCGTGTCCAAACATTTTTCCTTATCTTCTACCAGTAGAGATAAGTAATTTGCATCGTAAACAACCTGCAAAGGCCTAATGTTGACAGACATCATGCTTATAATTCAAGGAGATCACCTTGCATTAGTACTAACGACAACTGAAAATATATCCTGTCCTTTAATCAAATAAGACTTTTAATTTCCAACTCCAGGATGTGATGGAAGGAGGACCTGGTGGGTGCAATAATGTTCTGAGTGATTTTCCTTGAAGAAGTTCTCGATCTGTTGACTGACTTTGATCTGTCCCACTTTTGGAACTTGCCTCACCAAAATCTGCATAATGTGCGCAGCTCATCAAAACAAGTTCTTCAAAATCAAGAACACAAGGTCTTGTGCATTGCACCAACCATTGTCTTACAGAAGATTGGGTTTTGTAAAGCATAGCATTTTTCTGACTAGCCAAGATCCAGTAACAGTAGAAATAGAACCAACAAAAGTAAATAAAGACTAGCACATTCAGGATATTGACATTACTAAAGAGAGTTTACTGTGAATTGATCAGGACGCCGTTTCTGAGCAGCAAGAAAGTTGAATCGTAAGTTTTCGACTTGTTCATATTCATTGAAGAGCATCAAGCAAGTCCAAGCAGTGTACATATAGGCTGCTAACAAGTGAGCCCAAAGCCTGCCCTGCGCGTAAACAATTTATCACTTTTCCAATGGCCTCCAATGAATTCGACCACGAGATTGTGAATCTGGGCTTCCATCTGAAGCTCGGATGCCACAAACTTCCGAAGTGATGATGAGAACATAGCATTTAACCACATTCCAAATACGTACCGTTTTGATTTGTCGTGGACATTTGCTATAGACATCATGTCGACAGCACTGTAGGCGAAGTTGGGATTGGATGTCTGATAGGACATGAGCTCATTATCTGTTTTGTTAATAGGAATCAACACGAAGCAACCCCACACCAACATCGGCGCAAATATCTTTAACCTGCACGAATCCATGGCGAACCTTGGCCAAAAGAGACAACATTCTGTTCATTGACTTCGAATGCATATTATCCTTCTGTTAAATGTGAAATCTTATTGTTATGCAGATTGACTGATGTAATTATAACATCACTTAGGTTCTCATGACTTAAACCTGTCCAATGTAACAGGCCAATGCTTGCACCTGTGTAGGCGCAATGTAGGCATTTGAGGTGACCGCCTTACGGCATCATTCCCTTCTAAAGACAAACTTGGAAAGGGGACAGTAGTTATACCCTAACAGAAACACTCGCAGAAGAACGGCAGAATCCAAGCCAGCATGCTCTATTAGTTCCATCTCTGGCATGCGGAGAGTGGTCCATATCCAATCCATAACATGAGCGTAACTTTTAACGTTCAAATTCAAAAATCTACCAATAGGATTGGTGGTGCTACTGGCGGGACCGAACCCTCCTGCTGAACCAGCGCTTCGTTTATGAACCTCTAAAAACCACTTTGGAAAGTACACACGAGCGTACATTGGCTGATTCTTCAAAACAGCAAATGCCAGCAAGATTACAATTGAAGTAACAACATTGATCCATGCTGATGTCACCACATCCAGAGTATTTCCAGCCATCGATACACAATTCAGAGAGTTTTAGATTCACTTTGAAGCTTGAAAAAGAGGACAAGTAATGTCGACATCGGAATGCTTTCAAATATGATTCTTCTTATTGCAGTATAGGAGCTCCAATAGTGCTGATGCTTTGTGGTATTCTTTAATGTTGACGTTTTCAAGAGCCACTTCTGCAGCCTTTTGCGCCATTTTCTCAAGAGGCGTAGAAGAATTTGTAACAGTGCCAGGAAACTTTGCGTGATTAAATCGGACGCTCTGAGAGTTCATCAACATATGACCTCAAAAGCCCCCTCCAATATCGTTAAGTCTCGAATCTATGCTGACAGCATTCCCAGCAGAATCACATGGAAGATTCCGAATTTGCGCTTCGCCTGCTTAGAAAAAGCTCTGATCCCTAACAAAATCAACAATCGAAACCAACGCATACGATTCAAGATGATCCCATGCAGAGCTCACCGGACGTTGGCCGAGACATTTAAAGCACTAATAATTACACACGATTTGATTTCCGATCGCTCTGCCCTCTCAAAAAACTCAACGGCATAACACCCTTGCGAATAAAGATTCTGTAAGTTACTGAGACACCAAATGACGCTTCCAAACAAACACAAAAAACAGAGAACACATCAAATAACATAGACATCCCACTCTCATAAGCGCTGCAACACCTTCAACAAGCATTACAACGCCTATCCTACCCAACGCTAACCAAGCAAGGATGTCTACACCCGAAAACAATTCGAACACCATGGCTGCGATTTGCGAGCACGGTATGCTGCACAAAACGACCTATTCCAAATCAACAACGCTTGATTAAAAAGACATAACAAATTGCAGCCTGGACCGTTTCTTAAGCACTCTCGTTTGTCTCGGTGAGCCAAGACATGCCGAATTCGCATCCATGACGAAGGTATGAGCGAGAGGCAGGATGATGGCTGGCGTTGAAGCCCAATCCACCGGCAAACATGAAGAAGAAAGGAGGCTGCACAAAAGCAAGCGATACGGCGACTGGAAGTTAAACACTCCCCGAACCACGACGTGGACGAAGGCATTCGTTCGGTCGACGGAGGTGCACGTTCTCGATATCGTCAACGAGCATCCTTGACTGACCTCAAACGGCGTTGACGAGAACTTGCGGACTTTGCCATACCGGTTCCGTTCAGAATTTGTCGAGGAGTTTACTGGTGGAACTCATGTTGTAAAACTTCTGATACAATAGAAGTTTTCTTTGTTAAAGAAGAATATGAAAATAAATACATAATGCTTCTTTTAAAAAATATATACATATTGAAGAAACTAAATTTTATTTTCTTAATATCTTGTAATATTCAAATTGGAAGAATTTTTTATTCTAAGAAATATTTGTGATTTTTTGAAGTTTCTGATTTATTTTTAGAATTTTAAATTACTGAATACCTATTTAAATGACCTTTTTTAATGGAATATTTATTTGATACTACTATATAAAAATTAATGGATCCTACACATATATGTTTATTTTT